>FIZR01025224.1:0-14626 GCA_900060175.1 Ferrisia virgata | reverse complement strand
AATTTTTTGTTTGAAAAAAGGGAAAAAATTTTAACGAAACAATTTTTTTCCAACACATCTAAACAAGTTGGGGAAAATTTAATTATGTCAAGTGGTGGAGGGTACCTTGTTACTTCAAGAAAAATTTTTTAATTCGGTACTTAAAAAAGCTTTTTAAAAGTTATGAACAAAAATTTTGGATATTTTCAAATTTTTCAATATTTTTTTTACATTAAATTCGTCATATTTTACGAACCATACCATCTATGCCCCTAATTTTTTTACCAGAAATACTGCATTGCATTTGTCACATTTTGGCGTAAACTGGGCATTTCTACCATTTTTAGTTCTTAAATTGGAATTTTTAAAATTGTTCTAAATTTAGTGTGCAATGTTTTGGATAGGCAACCCATGCTACCTGAGTACAACTTGTGTTGCTCTACTTGTAGTATGAAGGGGGTACTATTGAGACGAAATACCCTGTATAACTTTTTTAGATCGTCTTGGAGAGTACTACGTTTTAGTTGCATTAATTTTTGTACAAACTAAAAATTTGATTTTTTATTATTTTTCGAAAATTAAAAATTTTTAAACTTGGCAACACTGCTACTCGAAAACCAAGCGTTTATCCGACGAACGGCATATATTGCGTTACTTATCTCAACGAGGCTAGTGAGTAGGCAACCTCTTGAACAGATCCTATCTGGACGCTTCTGACTGATCCCTTGTGAAATGCTTAAAAACTTGATAAAATACAAAAGAAAAATCCAAGGAGAAGTAATATTTTCAATATTCATTATGAAATTTTTCATGTTTTAAAGCATTTTAGTTCCAAGACCAAATTTTCAAGGAACTCAGTGAACAGATTTATTATCGTGAAGATAATTGCAAAACATTAAAATTTGCGGTTTAAAAATTTCGGTTGTTCAAGGGTTTTTCCTTTTAATTTTTTTATTTTTTATTCAATGATTACGAATATTCTTGTCGTGTTTCAATTTATAAAAATAAAAAAAGGTACTTAATTACTTACCTAAAACTCTGAATTTTAAATTCATAAATTCTCTATTAAAGTTGTTAAAAATGTCCATAAAACTGAAGAGAACTGAAATAAATTTTTTAAAAGCGAGTAACTAAATAATTAAATACTTAATTTTGAAACTTATAATGAATAATATTTATCTAATTTATAAATCCACCTAAATAAATAATGCATTATGTGTAAACAACTGGGTAATTGAAAAAATAAAATTAAAAAAACCAAAAGTAAATAAACAAGAATAGGTAATGCAATGAACTTTTTCAAAAAATATATTTGAAAACAACATGAACTTCATCTGCTCAAAAATGAATCAATAATAAAAAAATAATGATAACAATGGTACCCATTAGCTTAATTTTGATTGGTTGAAACAATTCGATGAACTGTCATATTTTGAGGCATAATGAATTTTGGATAATTTTTATAGATACACTTCGCACTTCGGCCGGTGAAAATTCATAATTTATTATTACGAGTTTCGCACCAAATTGAATTGTTATAGCAATACAATACAATGTGATCACAATTACGAGAAAAAATTACTCGATAAATAATTCTCGAAGGAATTTTTTACGTAAATTTTCTACCAAATGCTCGTATGTATAAATTTTTAACTAATTACGACGGATCATGTTAATGTTTTATTAGCTATAAACATATTTAGAAAAACATCCTAGATTATGGCTGTGATTTTCAACTTGCTCGTTACTAAGGAAAAAAAATACCCCAGTAGGAATTTTAGCGATGTAAAATTTTTTTTTCAAATTATCAGAATCGTGGTCCAAACGAAATGGAATGAAATAAAAATGCCTGTCCTTACGAAAGCCTTTTACTTGTGTAATTTTTTACTGCCATTATATTTACCTAATTCTATAAGCAATTGTATTTTATTATTATATTTAATAACTTTTAACGATATTTGTTTTTTTTTTTTTTTTGAATCATTCAATGTACATTTATCATCGGCAATGATCTACTTTTTACGTGGAAAATGTGTTGGAATTTAATTTATTTATTACGTTGTGTTAAAATAATTATCACCGGGTAATGCGAAGATAAGAATACACACCGATAAAATGAATAAAATAATTTTTTATTAAATATTATTAAAACGGTGTGTTTAATAAGTTGAGTACATATCATTTATCTGATATTCGGACGCTTATATATCTTTATTAAACGATGTCTGATTTTCGCATTTGCGTACTTTTAAATAGAAAATTATTTTGTCGTAGAGATGCGATTATCTGCCATTTTTTCCCCTTTATGTTTTTTGTATTTCATCTTTATTTTTTATCTTGGCATTACCCTGTGAGTAATTACGGCCTGAAGTCGACATGGTAGGTTTGTAAACGATACGGTTAAAGTGAACAACTAAACTGCGCAGTTTGGTAATCTTGAAGTTGATACTCGACTGATTATTAATTCATCAAATATAAAATAATTCGAAAACATTGTCACTATTGTGGCATTTTTTTTCGAAATAACAACGTTCTAATATCGTTTCTATTAAGTTGTGTGTGTCTCAGTTGCAGTTCAATGCCTTCCGTTTGTCGATGCAGCAGTCCAATCAGTAATACTGTCCATGAAATTCCATTTGAGATTTAAATTTATCAAGTTGGTCGAAATTGGTGTTCGCCTCGTGTCTATTTTAGTGTGTAATTTTTAGCCTGATAACCTAACCAGGCTATTACAGTCTATCGATCTACGGTAAATAAAGGGAGGGAGGGGGACATCAACGAAATCCGTTTTGCGATCCTAGGAGACCATTACAACCATTTTTGGCTATGCCATCCCCCCCCCCCGAAATCAAAAATCATTTGCTCAGCTCGATACCGACCAAAATCAATTAAATTTCAGAAATACGGCTAGATTAGCAGCAAACTTAATATTCTGGGGGTGGGGTAGACCTCTAGTCAAAATTCAGCTACGCCTAAATTTGAAGGGGGGATGCTGAGGGACTAAACTGTCAAAAATTGTTCCTTTTTGAGTCTATCAATAGACAATCCGAAGTTGTATAGAATATTTAAAAATCAGTTGCCTAGGTTAATCGAGAGGGAAGCTATGAGGGGTTTTTTCTTTTTTGGCCTTGAAAAAAGACCTGTTCCTCCCCATCTCGTCTCCAAACTAAGCTATGAAGTCGAAATTTGGAATGTAGACTCAGTAAAGGCCATGTATGTGCCTTTCGGAGCATTCGACTTTTCAGACACATTGCCCCACCTTTCACAGCCCCGAAAATGTAGTTTTTTGGTCAGTTTTTCTTATTGCAAGCAGCTCTATCGAAACAAGGACACGAATTATGGTTTATTTTTTGTACACACGAATCTGGCATCTAGATTTAGCGAGGTACTAAATCTGGTCTTATGTCTTAGGGGTAAGGGCTCGGGGTCAGTTTCTGAAAACGTTACGTTTTTGATATAACGTTTTTGCAGTGTTGCCAATTGCAATAATTTTTTCGTAAAATTTCTCAAATCATTTGAAAGAATAGAATTTTATTTTTTTAAATATAACATTTCAGTGTTGAAAATGAGAATTTTGCGTAAAAATTAAGGGTTGAGAATACTGCTTCAGATTTGATGAAATGTTGGCATATAAATTGATAAAAGTTGAAATAAAAATAATAAAAAAATCAAATAATGAAAAAAATTAAAAATTAAAAAAAAAATAACATAATTTTAAAAATAAATAAAGGAATTTTTAAATAAAGCTAGCGATGATAGATGAATATAAATGATTTTTGGACTTCATATTGAAACGTTGGAATTGGATATGTCTAATTCAAGAAATTGTAAATTAAAAAAAGTTAAAATAAAATAAAATTAATAAAAAAATAAAATAAAAAAAATTTTCAATCGAATATTTAAAAAAAAGTTGAAAAGAGTAAACGTTTTCAATTTCAAGTTTTTGATCCAAAACTTGTGATGAAAGATGATTATGAATTATTTTTGCACTTGATGTTGAAATGTTGGCATGAATATGTTACACCTATATCCATGACCTACACTTTTTCTCTAACAGGCAAAAGTGTCTCATTTAAAAAAGAAAAAAAATGAATTAAGGATTAAGGTAAAGTGTGAAATTCTTTAATTTAGATAATTTTTAAATATGCAATATGTTTTGAATTGAAATCCGTGCGTATGAAATTTAAACCCTTGAGCTTCATCAGAGGAACCAATGTAAGGCTGTTTTCGAAAAAAAAAAAGCGATCCTTTGTTTTCCTTCCCACAGAAAGACAGGCTTCAAAATGATGAATTTTCTCAATTCATATTTAGGTCAGAAGCCCCCCTAATGTGTTCAAAGATTTGTTGAAAGTTCAGAAATACATAGCCTGAGAAAATTAATTTGGAGGGAAGTTATACGAGGCACAACTCAGAATATAAGAAAACCTGTCAAAAAGCCCACATTTTCGGGGCTATGAGGCGGTGCAATTAATCTAAAAAGTCGAAACGCCCAAAAAGAAAATTTACTACCTGTACTAAGTTTACACATCAATTTTCAATATTTTAGCTCATTTTGAAGAGGAGATTCGAAAGGAACAGCCCTTTTTCAAGGTCAAAAGAAAGAAAACCCTCATATCTCCCCTCCTAATTGACTTGAGAGGCTGATTTTTGGATATGTTTTATAACTTTGAATTGTCTATCAAATGGTTTAAAATTATACAATTTTTACAATTTTTTCCCCTCAGCACCCCACCTTCAAATTTTGTGCATAACTGAATTTTGAACCGAGGTCACCCACACTCCAGAATATCAATTTCGCCGCTAATCTGAGTCTATTTCCCAAATTTGATCGATTCTGGTCGGTATCAAGCTGATTTAATAATTTTTAGTTTGGAGGGAAAAAATTGAAAAAATAAAAATAAATTTCTGACATGCCCGAAATTGGTCATAATGGTCTTCTAGGACTTCAACATAAATTTTGTTGATATCCCCCCTCCCCATCCGCCGTAGGTCGATAAGGTGTATTGGCCTGGTTTTCATGAACAACACAAATGACATGGAAAATCAGGCTACAAAAAATTATTAAAAAAGTCACTTATAAATGACAATTTACGGAAACATCATCCATAATATCCTATCACCTACCTGCATGTTATAAATTTAATTTAGTTTGCTGCATCATAAAATTGAAGGCAATTAACTGTGTTCGAAACATACCACGATGATAAATAAATAATTGGAATGAAAATTTCTTGTAAATATTACTATTTATTTAATATCTTCGTATATTAAATGAATAAATAAGCGAGATATATTCGATACACTCGATAAATATCTATGTAAAATATTTCGTTAAAAAAAATCCAAATAATAATTATTGTATAAAGTGTAAATGAATATGTATTAAATACCTATCCACTTAATTAATACTTTCTAAATAAGACGAAGAAAGCAAACCTACCTGAATCGCGTGTAAAAAGTATTATTAGAGAGAAATATTGACAATATGTTACCTTTTTGGTTTTTGATTTACTTTTTCTTTTTTTGTATGTTATCATTTTTATTTAACGATATTTATTACGAAATAAAAATTTTTTCAGTTTCAAAAAAATGAATTGAAAAAAAAAACAACATAATGTGTTCTTTGATCGTATTCAAATACATCGAATTAAATAAGTACCTAATCTTTAGTTAAAATGGAATTTAAGTAAAAAATATATTTTTTTATTATTATTAAATTGAGATTCGATAATTTAACGAACCAGCGGCCGTTAGATTATTCGCTTAATAATTTAAATGAAATAAAAAAAAGGTGGAAAATATCTGGAATAGAATTCGATGTAACTTAAGTTTACGTTGGCAATTTATCGGATATTATTCCTTAGCTCATGATTTTTTTTTTTTTTTTTTTTTTTAGTAAAAATACTGTATGGATATTTTGATAAATTATTATTCGTGTTTGAAAATAACCTTTTATAGAATTATAATAGTTAATAAGGTGGTCATTTTTTTATACGAATAGTCGTATTTATATAGAATTTTACCTGAATATTTTATGTGATAGCAGTGTACCTTTATGGTTCATTTAGAAATGAACTGCATTTGTTAAAATACACTATTTGTTTATTTATTATTAGAATACTTACGCGAAATGTTAGAAAATCCATTTATGTGTGAAAACAATAAAATGTTCTGTTTTTTTTCTCGTGTTATGTTTTTAAAATGCAATTTTAATTGTAAATTTGAAATCAAGTCGTAGAAGTAGTCACCGTTAATCTATGCGAAAAATCATGAAATGATCAAAATTTGTAGATTGAATTTTATACCTCTTAAAGAAAACAATTTCTTGCAATATTAAATTATTCCTACGACATAAGAGATATGCAACTTATTACAATTTTAATATTATAGACTTGGCCTCAACGATATTGAATTAATCATACTGGACATCAACATTATGTATCTGCGTGAAAAATCAAATCTTTGAAGTATAAATTTCACACTTTTTCCAGCAAACATTCATATTCTGGTTAAAATTGCTTCTGCAAGGCGAGATATAAATTTAACTACAGTTTTAATCGAACATTTGAACTCGGTAACGTCGAATTGGTCATAATCAACGTAGAAATTACGTATTTTCGGAAAGAAAAATCGTAAAATAATTAAAATTATTCGATAAATTGATTTCACACCTTTATTCAAAACCATATGCAACCAATCTTTCATTCCTCATACGTGTTTCAGATTTTTAATTCTTATAACTCGTTTTCGAGCTAATATAATTGTAATATAAGCGTCGATTATGACTAATTGGACATGGTTAAGTCCTAATTCACTATTAAAATTACTTTACGTAGCATATTTCATCGTGTAGAAGCAGTTTTATTGTGAAATTACTTGTTTTTTCGAAACTGATTGATTTTAAGGTGAAATTGACTGCAGAAATGGATTCCTCGGGGTCGAAAACCTACCTGGAGACACTTTACTTGACGAAATATTGACTAGGAAAGGCGTAAAAAAAATTCAAAGTTTGGAGTAAAAAAAACGAGAGACCTTCTAATATCTCATATTCTCCTGGTGAAAATTCCGATTTTGCAAGTAAATACGCCTCCGCTGCCGACGCTGCATATTTAAAAATTAAAATTTTACGCCTTGATTTAAAACCATATGCAACCAAAATAACACATTAAATATCAAAGCAGGATCAGCAGCGGAGGCGTATTTCAGTGCAAAAGCCGGATTTTCATTAGGAGAATATAAGACATTGAAAGGTCGCTTGTTCCAAAAACCACGTTAAGTGTAAATATTTCATGAATGTTCCGATAGATGGCGCCTAGGTGTCCATCCAGTTTCAAATTTGGAGGATTATTCTGTTAACCGTTTTTAATTGTGAAATTATTCAAATTAACCGAGTAAGGTGTCTAGTCGGGGGTTTTTTAACACGCTGAATTCAATGGTGCTGTCATATTTCACATTGGAACAATATTTAATGATGAAATGGCAATTTTTAATGGTAAAGATTAAATTATTTTACATTTCTTCGACTTGTAAAATTCGAAATGCCTAAATTTAATTCTAAAAGGTAAAATCAAAGATACACTTCGATATAAATGACTTGAGTATTGACCGTACAAATGTAACCCTAATTTAGTCTCTAATTGAATGAAAAATCGAACTCCATACAAAGTAAATGTTTTAATAAAATTATTGTTTTGTAGGTACAAATGAGAAAATAGGTATACATGAAATTTAGCAAAGTTACTACAACAAAAATCAAGACAATAATTTAAGCAATAGTTGAAACAAAAATCATCAGGCGAGCTATTGCTATGGCTCAAAGAAAAATAAAAGGAAACGAATTAAATAAATTAAATTTAAACCCAGCCACAAAATTTACACAAAACTTGCCGATACACGGATAGATATTTTAATTGAAATATTTTTCTCAAACTTAATTAAAAATCTTACTCCAAAATTTGTAAGTAATTCACCAATAATAAAAAAAAAAGGAAAAAAAACAACAAACAATTGAAAATATATCAATCTTCCATCCGAGTACGTAAAAAGAAATAACTTCAATAAAACTCGAATATAGGTAATTTAACGAGTAAAACTAATTGTAAACGTGTAAAAAAAGAATATTATCAAAAGAGTTTCAAATTTATGGTACGTAGTTCGTAGGTATTGTCTGACAAAAAAGTTTCATAAGTAAATCTAAGTATATAATTTTACGCAAGCGCATTCGTAATATTATTTTCTATTCTGTGATAGATAGATTCTAATAAAAGAAAAGTGATAAAAAATTTTACAGCCTTGATTTAATGATAAAAAGTACTATTTAAAGTTATACACATCAAAACAACACGAAGACTTACAATAAACAATCGTCATTTCAAAACAATTATGCTAAATACTTATACACATTTAAAAACAAATTATACATGTAATTTTCGTCAAAAGTAAGTATGAGAAACAAAAAAATATATTCCTAAATCATTTCAATCACTATCTACCTTTTTTTTTTCAATTTATTTTTTTATTTTTAATCCTTATAATCAAATGGTCGACTCAAAAACGTAGGTACAACTTATATTTAAAAAATTACAAATAGCTTAAATAATATTAAAAAAAAAAAAAAAAAAAAAAAAAAAAAAAAAAAAAAAAAAAAACTAAAAAAAAATTATCTACTATAATAAATGCATCTAATTATTGTACATACACACATTAATAGGAAATTTGAATAATTTACTTGTAGGCCAAACGACAAGATAGGAACAACTACAAATACAATGTAAAGACAGTCAAAAGTATTCACACAGAAGAAAAATATCAACATGAAATACAATTTATAATACTTTGAAAAAAAAAAAATATTAGTGAATGAAAATAATTACATTTTAGTTAAGTATAATTATATGTCACCATAAACCGACATACAAGGTAATTTTATAACTGATATGGTCCCTTGAAAAGAGTAAATATGCAAATTATCTTACAAAGCAATATTGAAATAGGAAAATCAAGAGTGTAATACTGAACATCTATAACGAAGAAATAATATACAAAAACCATAAATGAAACAAAGTAGGTTCAAGTATCGCAATAAAATGCTTTCTTAGAATTCAAAAATCATCTGCTGAATTTTCAGAACGATGGCAACGAAATAATCATTCTCATTGCAAGAATCAGAATTCGAAAGAGTCTTCAGTCCCAGCCATCGACAAAACTCAACCATACAAGACATACAGTAGTTATTTTAGCTCAAAAATAGTTCAAGCCCGATTAAAATTCACAGAAAATGGAAATTTTGTACCCAGATTCTGTGAAGTATGTATTTTAATACATCCAAAATTTCCTGAAATTCACGTGGCTCATTCCATATCAAAACGGCCCAGAAAGTAAGCCGGGTCTTCTGAATTCACTCGGAATTTTTTTGTGAGTTGACCTCGTTGGTCTAGTGAAAGAATCGCCGTCATTTCGTTCCTAACTCTTCAAGGGAATTGGAGGGGGGGAGCTTGTAATTTTCCAGCAACCCCGATTTTTCGTCAAACAGCTCAACTTTGAAGGATTACATTTCACGATTGATTAGACTTAGGATAAATCTATTTACGAGATTTTATTGGCAATTCAACGGAGATTCAAAATTAATGTTCAAAATTTTACAAGCTCAAATTTGAACTTTTGAGATGAAAGCTCAACTTTTTATGATGAGTATAAAGGTTGAAAGCTACCGTGTAAAAATCTTAAAAAACTACCATGAAGAGACCTTTTTATGTTCGTTACAACCAAATCATTTTCAAGATGGAATTTTGATACCCCTGGGGAGGAGGGGAGGCAAATTTGTCCACAATTTTGGTCAAAATTTTGAAAAATTTTAAAAATATAGTGGCATATTGAACTTTTTACGCTGATTTTATAATTTTAACAAATTAATTTTCAAATTTGAACTTTAAAACCCCTACAAGAGGCACATCGGTACCCAATTTTGATGAATATTCAAAAGAAGTACAAGTGAAGTGACCCATCGATTCGTACTAATTCGAAAACGCTGAGTTCGATTACTGGCTTATTTTTTTGATCCGACCCTTATAAACGTCCCCACATGCCCTCTTCAACAAAATTGAAAAAACTAATTCACCGTCGATTGTTACTTATTTGAGGTTGTTGAGCATGAATATTCATATATTTTTTGGATCAGTCTCTCAAGTCCCGCCATAGCAACCTGAAAAATTGAAAAATACTGGAAAATTTCGATACCGTTGAGATCAAATACCAAGCTACATTCTTGATTCGACTACCTCGTGCTCTAAACTGACCTTCAAACTACCAAAAGTTTGAAAAATGTGTGTATAGAAGAGTCGGTTTGAGAAAGTAAGCCGATATTTAAACTCAGCGTCCTCAAATTAGTAAGAATCAACACTCCACATCACATTTTCAATTTTTCTAAATGTTAACCGTATATGAGGGGAGAGGGGCGGAGTGGCGTTAACGAATCAAAAAAGCAAGCCAATATTCATGCTCAGCGACCTCAAATTGGTAAATATCGCTATGCTGATTCATTTTTTCAATTTCTTTGGATTTCGACCATGTTGGAGGGAGGGGTGGTGTGGATGTTTAGAGAAATCCCATCAAAAAAGTAAGGCAATATTTGAACTCAGGGTCTTCGAATTAGTAAAAACCGATATGCCCGTACATTTTTTTTCTATTTTTTAGAATTTTGACCAAACTTTGGACCGCTTTGCCTCGTAAAGGTATGCAGATCCCATTTTGAAAATTATTTGGTTATAACAAACGTGAAAACATCTCTTCATAGCAGTTTTTTCAGATTTGCAAATAGTTGCTTGAACTTTCATCTCAAAGGTTTAAATTTGAGCTTGTAAAATTTTAAACATCAATTTTGATACTCCATTGAATTACCAAAAAAATAACACCAACAGATTTATCTCAAGTCTAACCAATCCGGAAATATGAGCCTTAAAATTTAAGCTGTTTGACATAAAATTGCGATCGCTCGAAACTTACAAGAATCATCCTCCCCACTCCCCACCTTATACTTTTGCCTGGTTAATACCAAAATTACGGTAATTCCGTCACTAGACCATCCAGGGCAACTTACAAAAAAATTTTGAGCGAATTCAGCAGACTCGAGTTACTTTTCGGGGCGTTTTGATATAGAATGTACAAAATTTGAATTTTTAGTAATTACTTCGCAAATAACGCACTCGTGAAAAAAATGTTCAAACAAAAGTTGTAGAGCGTTAAGAAAAAAACATTTTTGCTTCTTTGACTTTTTTCCCCAGAAGGTCACAGGGAGGAGCAAGGGCATTCAGAAAAAAATCATTTTTGAAAATCTCCAAACGACAAAAATAATTCTCAGAAAAATTCCTCTCGAAATGAATAATTTACGCCTAGGCGAGTAAGGCACAAATTCCAGCGAGCCAAAAATTAAAACAGTATGGCTCAGTGGTTTATGTGGTCGTGGAATTCGATTTTGACAGCCATTTGAACGTTGGACCCGAATTAGGCATCCAAAGGGGAGGTTCAAAATCTAAAATTTGGCAAATTTCGGATATTGGTGTCGATTTATGAAATCTAAAATCTGCTGTTCTAGATTAATGAGAGTCTATAGCTTTTGAACCCGGATTGAGCCCCAAATCGGGTGTTAAAATTTCAAAATTTTCCAAAATGTACCCAAATGGGTATCGGATTTGATACATGGGGCTTACAATGCGCTGTTTGGGGATCATGAAACTAATAAAGCCTAAGACAATTTCGGAACTTGGTAAAATAATACCAATGTTCAAAATTACACAAATTTTGGATTTTGAACCTCCCCTTCAAAAGCCCAGTTTGGGTCCAACGCTCCGATGGTTGTCAAAATCGAATTCCGCAACCACATAACCTCCTAAATTAGATTCATTTGATTTTTTTCATCACAACAAACCTATTTCTTGAAAAATTTGCACCTTTTTCAAGGGTAACTCTTCCCTCCCACCCACTTTGGTAAAAAGGGACGTTTCAATGTTTTTCTTATTTTTACATAATAGTGGGAAGTACTACGTAAGAAAAATTCTCCTCAAATTAAACTAGGCTGATTTTTGAAAATTATTTGAAGATTTTCAAAAATATTTTTTTTGAAACGCCCCATCCCATCCCAACGATCTCTCGACAAAAAAAAATCAAAGAAGTGAAAAAGTTCATTATTTTCATACTCTAAGTATTTAATTTCAACATTTTGTTCTGTAAGTGTGTTATTTTAGGGGTAATTGCCCAAAATGTAGATTTTGCGCCCTCTTGCTTCCCAAAAAGGGGGGGGGGGCCAAAATATTCCACAGTACCTATGTACGAAATTTCCACTTTTCGTGAATTTTGATCGGGTTTGAGCGATTTTTGAGCTAAAAAGCCCGAGCTATAAAGATTGCTTACATCATCGTAGGCTAAAGGAGTCAAACCTTTTACCTACCAATCCCTCATCGTGAAAAAAAGTTCAACAATAATGAATTAGCGTAACTACAACCTTGACCTCGATGAAAACGAATATCGTTAAAATTAGAAAGATTCGTAAAACCAAAGAAATCTTCTCACAAAGCCAACCATGCGCTTTACGACAACGATTCGGAAGAAATTGATAAAGAAGGCAATATGCTATTATTATTAAATCTATAAACCTGCGTTTTTTCAGTCTTATCAGCGCCGTCATGACCGGCCGAATTTTGCTTAAAAAGTTTACTCGTCTTGGTAATTGGTACTTCCTGCAAAACAATGGCCGAATCGTCCGATTTATCAACACTAAACTGTCGTTTGAGAAATTTCGATACGAATTTAGTCGAAGAAGGATTCTCATTTGGAGGCAAACAACGATAATAATTGTACGGTGTGCTGAGGTCATTCTCATTCGGAGTATTGTGCTTTTTAGCTTTAGACGATCCCGACACCGGAACGTTTTTATTAATAAACGAAACTCCAACTAGATCGATATTTTTATCGGAAGATGAGAATGGCGAATTTGTGCCGGAATTTAATAGTTTACCGTTCGCTTCGGGGATATGTTTCATTTTTTGTTCCAACGATAGAGCATGACGATAGTATTCGCTACGGTCGGAAGAGTCGAAGGTCATCTGACGTCTGGCGTTCCAAGATTTATGACCAAATGACGAACCGCTGTCCGTGAATAAACCGCTGTCCAAAGATTTCTGCACGACTAACTGCTTACCACCGGTTACGATGGGTATGTCTGCTTCGATACTGCTCTCCGATGGTAGTTTACCACAATTAGCCAGCTTTTGGTAACGATATTCTCGTGACGATTTGATTAATTCTTCGTCCAAGCTGTACGCAGACATAAATCGTAAACGTGAAATTAGAAATATATATAGATATTTTTTTTTCTCGAAATGTTTACTATTTTAACGTTTGAATTACACACCCGTGGTTATCCCTGGAAGCGTTATAGAAAAGAAAATAATATTTACATTCAGAGCGATTTACCAACATTAAAAGGAAAACTAGTTGTAAGTATGCATAGGTAGATCTAGATAGAGATACTTGTAAAGATACTTACGTAACCGGAGGAGGAACAGGTATCTCTTTATCGAATCCTTCTTTACCTAGCAACCAATACGTAGGCATTTTACCTTTACCTTTTAGTTCAGTTTCACCTCGATATTCCAATCTGTATTTACCGACTAAATCCAATTTCAGTTTAGTTGTCTCCGAGATATGTATTCTACCAGGTGATCCTTGTTTAACAAACAAAAATATCAAAATATTAAGCACACATTGCGCTACCTTACACCAGAAAGTTCAAATAAAGCTCGACTAAGCCACCATCTGTACGAATGAATTCGATACGCGTACAACGATACGAATACCAAGTTGTTATAGAGGGCGTTATGTACTCTAACTAAGTAGATGGAGGTACCTGTCGATTCAAGCCTCGATGCTGTATTCACCGTATCACCAAATAAACAATATCGCGGCATGGTTAAGCCCACAACACCGGCGCAACATGGTCCTTTAAAATAAATTCATTTATCGTAATGAAATTTCTGCATCAAAAATGAATATCAAATAGGCAGCTACCTGTGTGCAATCCGATACGTAATCTTAAAGGAGTTAATGGCAAATGTCTAATTTTGAATTGACCACTTTGGTGGAGTAAATCTAAAGCCATTGTTGCTATTTGGTCCGCGTGATCGTTAATTCTTACTGGTAAACCACCAACTACCATATAAGCATCTCCTATCGTTTCAACCTGAAAATAATCAATGTAAAAAAGTCAGTTCACTGCATGAAAAAAAAGGTAAGTAGCAAAATACCATTTATCAAATATTCTCATCATACAACTTTCGTAGCATATAATTTGATCAGAAAAAGAAAGATTCCAGATTAATTGTTTCAATTTTCATGATCATTAGAATTTAAAATTAAAAGGACAATCAGAAGCTAGGCATTTAATTGAATTTTTTCAATTAAAAAAAAAAATCAGCTGAGACAGAGAGAGAAAGAAGCAGTACCAATTTCAGCCTGGTTTGTTTATGTCATTTTGTCAATGAAAACCAGACTATCACAATCTATCGACTAACGGCGGTTGAGGGGAGAGGCAGGGCCGGCGATAGGTTGGGAGAGGCCCTGGGCAGCATTTATGCTTGGGCTCCTTCATTTTTTC
>FIZR01025222.1:0-11421 GCA_900060175.1 Ferrisia virgata | reverse complement strand
GTTCTCCGTAGCCGTGGCGAACCTCCCAATCTATCTTCGGATAGATTGCGGATTCTTTTGGTTTCCCCTCCCCCGAAACCATACCACAAGTTTTCCATTTATTCCTGTTTAGATCAGACACCTGGAGTTTACCATGTATGACGAAGGAAAACTGGAACTGTTGGGTTTTGATCTTCTACCTTTCGGATAAGGGTATGATATTAATTCGAGAGATCGACAGATGAAAATATTTACATATTAATGTATTTCAATCTTGACTATATTTTTCACTGCAGAAAAATGTCCCTATTTCGATCTTCAGTTTTTAAGTTCAAAGCTTTGCGGCCTTAATTTCAATTTTCAAAATTACGTGTTCACTGATAAAATAAGAAACCTGTACACGGCTACCTGCCTACCTGCGCCTTGAATTCTCTTTAAAAATCGTATTTCAGATTAAATCTCAAAAGAAAGTTATCAACGTTGTAGGTAGGTATACGGATAAGTTATTCATTTTTTTTTTGTCATCATGAAACCTGAGCTTACAACATCTTATTTCTCAAGTACCTCTGCTCGTAAATTTATCGACTTTCTCTGCATATGTATTTTCGTCAAGATATCTATTCGCATTCGTTGGCTATGGTACCCGTACTTGTACATATAAATGATGTTGATACAGAACAGAAAATGAAATATAAAGAAAAAATTCAATCTCGTAAAGTTACACAATCGAAAAAAAAAAAAAAAAATCCTTGAAAGGTTATCCGATCATAGGAACGGTTTTGTATACTCTTATGGTCTGTTGGCTTCCTGTCTGATAACTAGGTTTTGATTACCATCGAACCGATTATCTGGTAATTTGGTTACTTTTTCCTGGTTCATCTTGAAGACCTGTTTTCTATTCAGCTCGAACGAGCGAACGGTACGTGGATAGCAGTTGTTGTTAACAGTGAAACTACACTGCATGGGCATGGGCACGGGCACGGGCACGGGCACTTTTAAATTCAATGACAAGTTCAAAATGTTACGCAGCCACGACAATGAACCTATCGATTTATTACCGTTCGAATAACCGAGCTTATAAAATATTTATACCAGTTGCAGCTTGAAACAGAAGGTATCGAATTGTCTTTTCCATAATTTAATGTCATCCATGTTGCATATAGGCATTGGTGGTAGGCGTATTACGTATTATATTAGATGTTAATTATTTTGCATATTGATATTCCGTGAATATGCCCAGAGTCTTTAGTAGTCCGATGTTGCCTGATGATATTTTATCCCATAAGTTCTCGTTGAGAAATAAATAATACTTTGTGGAATATTTTTAACCCCCCTTTCATGTAAGTGGAATATAAAAATGGTATTTAAGGAGTTTCGTAGTACTTTAATTTATTTTTATTGCGTAGTTAATCCTATTCACGAATTTATTGGAAAAGTTTTAATTGTTTTATGTTTCGATTTTGTCCCATTAGCTTTATTAGCTCAGTTCGTTATTGATTTATTTCCGTCCTAGATTTTGTCTCGCATTAATTAGTATTTTTAATGATGGGTTTAGTTGAATATAAATGTTTCATAATTTTACTAATGTAGGTTCTAATGTATTGTGACCGTTGTGGTTTGTAATTTCGTATATCTTCAGTTCACCATATTTGGTTGTCTAAATACTTAGTTGTCGACGGACCATTAAGCACAAATAAAAATTTCAAACAGTCTAATAATATTAAATTTTCAACAATCAAATGTCAGCTCGTCAAATAATGCAACGAATAGTATGATCTCACATATGTGATACCTCAAAAGTAATACTTCGAAAATCCAGATGCACAGTAATTTGCATTGATATTTTGTGAAGTCAAAGGTCAAAATTGTTGTGTGAAAGTGTTAAAAGCTGTTTGAACAATCATTAATGCTCAACATTATAGCGTTCAGATTGCAATGAATAAATACCTGATAATAAGCATTGCGGGTAGGAAGGTTCAATGGGGCTAAAAAGTTGGAACCCCCCTAAAAAGCACATCAAGAGTCCCTACAAACGGGACATATCTAATTTCAATTTCTTAGCTCAATTTGGAAGGGAGTTATGTGAAGAACAAGCTGTAAAAATTATAAAAATTGACCAAAAATAGGGTTGTAAAGGGGTACAATGGGGCTAAAAAGTCGAGACCCCCAAAAGACACATCTAGGGCCTGTACTAAATGTACATACCGAATTTCAAGCTCTTAGCGCAATTTGGAGGCGAACTATGCGCGGAACAGACCCAAAAAATGAGAAAAAAGGACCAAAAACCTACTTCTTAGGGGCTGTGAAGAGGTGAAATGGGGGTGAAAGGTCAAGACCCCTAAAAGTTACATCTAGGACCCCTACTAAATGTGCATACCTAATTTCAACTTCTTAGCTCAATTTGAAGGGGAGTTATACAAGGAACAAACTCAAGTAATGAGAAAACCCTATTAAAAAACCACTTTTTTGTGGCTGTGAGGAGGTGTAATGGAGCTAAAAAGTAGAAAGCCTGAAAAAGCACATCTACAGCCCCAAATGAATGTACAAACCAAATTTCAACTTCCTAACTCAATTTGTTGGGGCGATACAGGAGGAACAGCCCTTTTTCAGGTTCAAAAAAGGGAAAAACCCCCATATCTCCCTTCCTAATTAAGTTGACTGGTTGATTTTTGGATATGTTATACAACTTCCGATTCTCTATCAGTTGGCTTATAAAGGGGAAATTTTTACTTTTTTGTCCCCTCAGCACCCCCTCCCCCAAAATGGGACAAAACTGAATTTCGACCCGGGGAGGATTTTTTTTATGTACAATACCGATCAAAACTTCTTTTTGAGGGATTTGAGCAATTCTGCGTTATGTTCAATATTCAATTTTAGTGACTGGTTTACACAAATAGTTTGAGAATTCCATCTCTCTATCTTTTTGAAAAGTTTGAGTCATTCCAAGTTATATTCAGGTCAAGAAAAAGTGGTTGAGAAAATGTACTTATTTCAAGTTTGAGAATTTAAAACTTTCTAACATAGAATTCAATTTGCTCTTTGTGAGTTATATTCCATTGTTGTTTTGAGTAAACTCAGTCAAGAGGATTAATTCATTTCAAATTAAAAAAAACTGTTGTTCTTTACCTTTAAATTGAACCTTTATCAAAGGATTTTGAGCGGTTTTGAATTATGTTCAACAGTTATTCTAAGTGAACAGAATTTGGACAATTATTCTATTTAAATTTTAGAATTCTATTGCCTTCTATTACTGAATTGGACCATTTTCTGAGGCATATGAACAGTTTTGAGTTCTGTTCAGCAGACGTTACGCAAAATGGGAAATCGTGATTTTGCAACCTTTTAAATAACAGAATTTTACCCTTTTCTGAAGTGTTTGGAATAGTCTGAATTGTGTTTAGCAATTCTTTTTTAGTGAATACATGCTAGAATATTATTTTGTCCTTACACATCTTTGGATTGAAGAATTTTTCTGAGATATTTGAGCCATTATATTGAGTGAACAGCTCAACACTGAACAGTGTACTTTCTTTTTAATTTTAGGACTTGACTGCTTACCATATTCTGAGTCAAGTACTATATTTTGTAGTCATTTTCAGTGAATTCTTTAATTTTCTGATTCCTTAATTTTGAAAGGTTTCATTATGTAATCCTTATTTTAAATTTGTACCTCTTATATTTCAAATCTACCGGCTCATTCCATGTCAGAAGGACTCAAATCTGACCTTAGGTCTTTCGATTCTACCCTGAATTTTTTTGCTAGTTCTTCTCCACGATGTATTTGGGCCCTAAGCCTCACCCTCCAGTGGGTAGGAAC
The DNA here is from genome assembly GCA_900060175.1 of Ferrisia virgata. NCBI lineage: Eukaryota > Metazoa > Arthropoda > Insecta > Hemiptera > Pseudococcidae > Ferrisia > Ferrisia virgata. Next base: position 7,625 of record FIZR01025222.1, on the reverse strand, counting down.
TTTGAAGGCCCTTATCTTTGGGTTGTTTAGGTTTCAAATGAATCTGTTTACATAAGTTTGTAGGAAATCGAAAGGACATTCAAAATTGATAGGCAAAATTTTGAAAGTTGTAAACTGAACTTTTGAGATGAAAGCTCATTTTTTCATATTGAGCAGAATGGTTCAAAACTTTCATTTAAAACTTTGAAAAAATTACCAATATAAGGTTTTCCGATATATGTTTCAACAAATGATTTTTCAAAATGGGGGTTAACACTGGGGGGGGGCAGAAAGGTCCTTAACTTAGGCCAAAATTCCAAAAAATTGAAAAAATTAAGTGACATATCGATTTCTACTGATTCGAGGATATTGAGTTTGAATATAGGGTCAATTTTTTTGATTCTATTACTCTAACAACCCCCCCCCCCCCAGTTGTGAACATCCAAGAAAATTGAAAAAGTGAAATGGCGTTTCGATTTCTACTAATTTCAGTTCGCTGATTTTGAATATTTGCTTATTTTTTTGGTCCTTCTCCTCTAAACGCCCCCTCCATCCCTTAATATGGTCAAAACTCAAGAAAATTTAAAAAGTGAAGTGACATATCGATTGCTACTAATTTGGGGACACTGAGTTTGAATATAGGTTCCTTTTTTAAAATTATTCCACGCTAAACGCCCCCTTCACCCCACAATAGTGTTAAGATCCAAAAAAATGGGAAAAGTAATATGAAGTATCGATTTCTACTAATTCTAAAAAACTTAGTTTGAATATAGGTTCAATTTTTTTGATTCTACCGTTCTAACAACCCCCCCCCCTTCACAATATGGTTAAAATCTAAGAAAATTGAAAAAGTGAAGCGACGTTTCGATTTCTACTAATTTTACTTCGCTGAATTTGAATATCTATTTATTTTTGTGGTCCTTTTCTTCTAACCCCCCCCCCCTCCATCTCTTAATATGGTTAAAACTCAAGAAAATTGAAAAAGCGAAGTGACATATCGATTTCTACTAATTTAAGGGGGCTGAGTTTGAATATTCACTTATTTTTTGGATTAGTCGCCTGAGTGCCTCCCTCTCCCACCGCCACTGAAATAGAAAAATTATGAGAAAAGATCAAATCATCGTGTGGCATATCGAATCCGAGTAATTGGATGGCGGCGAGATCAAATATCTATTTAATTTATTGATCCGACTCATCGGTGCTCCTTTTTGACCACAAAATTTTCAAAAATTTTACAGAAGGTTTGTGCAAAAAAATTAAATCAAGAAAGTAAGCTGAAATTCGATCTGATTGTGAGTGGTATCGAATTAGTAGTAATCGATGTGCCACGCGCTGTTTTCTTCTTTCCTCATAATTCTTTATTTCTTCGCATAATTTTCATCTCGGTCACTGCATTCTTCCCTTTCATCATCTCACCACAGCTTAACATCTCCAACTTCCAATATCTACTCATTAAGCACACCTATTCAAAAATGCTTACATGTATCTTACGAACTTACTAATTTTTCGCATCTTACTGCCCTCGTCTCAATTAACGCTTGTTTATTAAGCTCTAATTAGACAATTTCACTGACCCGAAGAGTACCCATACCCAGCTAGGTTACTTGTAGAAAAAAAAAAATAAAAAAAAATACTATCTCACACCATCGTCGTCGTTACGGTTAAATTCGGAAGTTATAGCTGTGCATCCGTAAAACATTATTACCAACAAACGTATAATTAGGTTACTTTTTCTACAGTTCAGGTTAGTACTTGTAAGTACGTGTCAAAGATTGTAGTATTTTTTTCCATAGCTGTGAGTATTATTTTAAGTATCTATATCTGTTTCTGTATAAACTAATGGATCAAAAAAAAAAAAAAAAAAAAAACAATGCGATAATAATATTAAAATTAAATTGAAAATGAAAACTCGAGTATAATTTTCTTTGTAGTAATGTTTCTCGTATGAATAATGATTATATCGAGATATTACGTAAATATTTTTATAAATTCGTCGGAATACCTTAATTATGCGAAAAATTAAACCTACACGTTTGTTCGCTGCGCAAATATAACTGTTAAATTGTTATAAAAATGTAAACAAATAATATGTACATGGGAATTTGACGTATTACGGGATCATTACTCCTCCTTGCCTCGCATCATACATAATATCTTATCGGTCGGTCACTCGGATAATTATACAAGATAGACTTAGACATATTGCTTACCTATCCGAGTATTTGAGTTTACATTTATTTTCGTCGATTTTCACAATACGATGATCGAATATGTAATTTTTTTTCACGAAACGTATCGGTAATTAGCAGATTTATACGTTTATGATTCGAAGACGCTTTGTCGCTCGTTTAATTACAATGATCGATTGAAAAAAGACCAATTTTCGACTATATTATCGAATGTGTCGTTATAAAGATACAGTTATTCAGAATGAAATTAAATATCCTTCGAGTCTCGAAGTTGTAAATTTACTTAAATCATTTATACGTTTCTTTTTTTTTTTTTTTAGTCCCTCTTTTGGTATGTATGTAGGTAATAATGTGGAACAGTATTGTTTCGAATGATTCATTTGCTGTGTACGTGTGTTGGTATATTTTTCATTAATGGATCGTTTGAATTCTTCATTAGTCTTTTGTCAAGAAATTTCGGGTCGTTGTGGATACGACTCGTCTTATGCAATGTGGGTCTTTTGCTCGTTGCGCTTCAAGGTACGTGTATTTGACTCATCGAACGTGTAAATACGTTTACATAGTTTGCGGTATTTTATGGCTCTATAAAGGTCTTTCTTTCTTTAAGGTGTTTATTTTCGTGGTTTATGATTCATATAAGGCTCATGCAACGTGGTTGATTTACTCATCATTGGAGAAATCAATTTTTTCAACGTGTCTATATAAAATATACTTATGTGTGGTTTTTTTTTTTTTTTTTTAAATTTATGGAAGGAAATTGATCTTTGTTTGGAAATTAGTACTTCCTTTAGTTTAGTTTTTTTTTTTTTTTTTTCACTGTCACATTAATTACGAAAGAGACGGATGAGACAATGAGGATCATTGATCCATGTCCAATTGTCCATACGATATTGATTTGCCAGATGTCTTTTAGTTTGATTTTCTGTAAGTTATTGTCAGAGAATACCAAGGTATTACGAGCAATCGACCTACAGCTGTTGCCACGACGGAGCAGCACCAACAAAATCCTTTTTTCGGTCCTACAGGATCGTTAAAACCAATTTTGAGTATGCCACGTTGTTATTTTGATTGATTTTCCTACAGTTTGAAATCATTTAGTTGTATTGGTACTTACCAAAATAGCTCAAATTCAATCAGTTGTCCTGAATTGGCGGGGTATTAGATATATTTATACACATATTTCAATGGGGATAACTTTAGGTTAAAATTCAGTCGTGTCCAAATTAGAGAGAGAGGGAGTGCAGAAGGGCAAAAATCACAAAAATTCTACAAGTTGGTTTGAATTGGCGGGGTATCAGATATATATAAAGATGAGTGGGGATAACTTTAGATGAAAATTCAGACGTGTTCAAATTTGGGGGAGAGGGTGCTGAGGGGCAAAAATTGAAAAACTTGTACAATCGTAAGACAAGTAGGAGGAGAGCTATAGGAGTTTTCCCCTTTGGACCTTGAAAAAATCAGTTCTTCGCAAATTTCCCTTTACAAAGTGAGGTACGAGGTTAAAATTTGGAATGTAGATTTAATAGGAGTTCTATATGTAAATTTTGATGATTAAAATTTTTCAGCCCCAGTGCACCTTTTTACAGCTTTAAAAAAGTGGTTTTTGTATGGTTAGGCACAATGTTTTTTAACCAGATTTTCTATGCCATATTGTCAATGAAAACCAGGCTATTACAGTCTATCGACCAACGGCAGATGAGAGGAGAGTATCAACAAAATCCGTTTTCGGGTCCTAGAAGATCATTAAGGCAATTTTTAGCCATGTCTGATATTTATTTATTTGTTATTCCCCCCCCCCTCACATTAAAATCATTTACTCCGCTCAGTACCGACCAAAATCGCTCCAATTTGGTCAATTTGTTCAGTTTGGCAGCGAATTAAATATATCCGAGTGGAAATGACCCCGGGTCGAAATTCAGTTTTGCCCCATTTTGGGGGAGGGGGTGCTTAGGGGTTAAGAAAGTAAAAATTTCCCCTTCATAGGGCAATTGATAGAAAACCGAAAGTTGTATAGCATATCAAAAAATCAACCTCTTCAGTCAATTAGGAGGGGAGATATGGGGGCGTTTCCACATTTTTGACCCTGAAAAAGAGCTGTTCCTCCCCTATCGCCCCACCAAATTAAGACAGGAAGTTGAAATTTAGTAGTACACTTAATGGGGACCCTAGATGTGATTTTTGGACGTCTCGTCCTTTCCGTTCCATTTCACCCCTTCACAGCCCCAAATATTTGGATTTTTGGTCGTTTTTTTCTTATTTTTCAAGTGTGCTCCTCGTATAACTCCCCTCTAAATAAAGCTAGGAACTTGAAATTATGTATGTACATTTAGTGGGGGTCCTAGATGTGCCTTTTGGTGTTCTCGACTTTTCAGCCCCATTTCACCTCCTTAGAGCCCTGAATATGTGGCGTTTTGGTCGATTTTTCTGATTTTTAGAGTTTGTTTCTCGCATAACTCCGCTCTAAATTGGGCTATAAATTTGAAATTAGGTATGTTTTGTCTGTAGAGATTCTTGATGTGTCTTTCGAAGGTTTTGACTTCTGAGCCCCATTCAACCCGTCCTACCCGCAATGCTTTTTTTCAATTCTCATGATTGTAATCTGTCACGAAAATCAGGCTGAAAAAGCATCGTTTTTTTTTTTTTTTGAGTTTGTTCGGCATATATCATCCTTCTAAATCGAGTTAGAGAGTTAAAATTTAGTATCTAGATTTGGTAAAAAAAATGCATGTGCCTTTTGAAGGGTTCGACTTTTCAGTTGCATTGCACCTTTTCCCAGCTCCAAAAATGTGATTTTTTGAACGTTTTTCGTTTTTTTTTTTTTTGAGTTTGTCCCACACATTTTCGTCATATTGAGCTAGGGAGTTGAAAGTAGTTTTAATAGAGGTCCATCCCTTCCTCCCTCCTTCCCGCCGTATCTTCTTTTTCTTCCTCCCTCCCAACACTCCTAAATTGAGCCAATATGTACGTTTGAAACAAAATCGATATGTAATTAGGTTGAAAAAGTAACGTATTGCGATTACTTTTTTGTTGAATTTTTTTGTATTTTTGCGCATTGTTCCGTGTAACTAAATTTTTATAAAATTGATACTGTAAGAAATTCCCAGTAAATTATTCTCGCAAATAGAATAAAAATGATCTAAAATTTCAAAAAAAAATTTAGTAAAATTTTATTCGTTGCATTTAAATAATCTAAAAACTCGTGAAGTGAAAAGTTTTTTAAAAAATTTTCTCATAAAATTCTTCAGAAACAAACAAAATAGCTGAAAATTGAATAAAAAAACAAAATTACCTGATTATTTTCTGCTAGTCAATTGACTACTGTGTACAATTTTCTCCATACCTCCTGCCATGCCCAAATTCGGTCATTCAACTCCTCTTTGCACATCAACAAAATAGATTTAGAGTATAATCTGAATTGGTATACTTGAAAATTTTAATAAATTAAATTTAAATTATCACAGTTGTTTTCAAAACTAACGATTGAATTGAAAAAACTTCGTTTCGTCTGATAAATTTAAATTTCTTTTGTTTCGAAGCATATTTCATCTCCCTCGCCCCCTCCTTCCTCCTTGAAGAAAATTTAAATAATTTAAAATTTTTGTTGCCAAAATTTTAATTCAACTGTGGTTTAAAATTTGTAATTTTTCTTGACACGCCATATTTTATGTATAACTTTTTTTTTTTTCAATTCTAATAATCGATAATTTCTACAAAAATTGGTAAACGTTCACCATAGAGTGATTCGATAGGTACGCGTACGATAGTCGAGAATATAAAGTTTATCGATATTTATCATTTATTTTGTAACTTTAGGCGACCAGTAATATCGCATAAAAACCTCAGTACGAATATTTCGATGTCGAAAAAAAAAAAACTCATATCATGCGAAAAAACAATTCGAATTGATTCGAGTGACCGATAAAAAAATTTAATTTTAAGTTTAGTAATTATATCGGCAATATGTACCATGAATTTTTAACAACGTCCAGTTAAAAAGTGTAATTTTTAAAGCATTCATTCGACTTCGGTTAAGCCAGCAAAGATGGGGTCAACTTGAAGAAAAATTATAATAATATTTTCGATTTTATTATCCGTTTGTTTGTTTGTTTTTTTTTTTTTTCATTGAAAATCTCCATATTTTGAATAAATTATGATTTACGAGTGGATAAGAAAATCGGTATAAGTTCTTGAAATAAAATTAAATACATTCAAAAAAATAAATCAAAACTCACCAGGACTAACTTTTGATGAATTAATTTTTGCAGCACACTTTCACTTTAGAACTTCGCGAACACTCCGATAAAGGTGAAAAAAATTTTTAATAAAAATTTCAAAATCGTTTTTTATAAAATAATAAACCAAAAAAAAAAACCGAAATAAATAAATAAAAAAGTCGCACCGACCATATACTACGTTAAAATAAAAAATCTCGTATATGAAGCATGATCACAGGTAACGGCACCTTACGCCGCACAGAAGTGGACTGATACAGTCGAACAGGTATAAACAGAAACACGCCGAGAGAGAAATGGACAGGTGAGTTATTACTCGTATGTAGGTATATTCCCTCCCCTCCCCTCCCCTTTCGGCACGATGCACTAGACGATGCCGATGCCGGTTCGTATGGAAATACGAATAACAGAGTATTAAACCATTCGAAGGTATGATTTTTTTCACGGTCGTGTCTTTATTATGTGGACGAAATTTCTATTTTGTAAAAATCAAAATTTTGAAGCTCCACGTTAAAAGGGTTTTTTTAATTGATGACATCTACCTTCATATATATTTATATAGGCAGGTAAACTGTTGCTAGCGACAATGTGTGTTTTATTTTAATGGTATTAGGCGAAATGTGTGTTCAGATTGAACTCTTGGTGTACCTATCTGTGTATTTTAATGGTATAACATGGCGTAGGGGGAGGTGGTTATAATAATAAAAACACATGTACGTCGGTAAAGGTATAAAATGTACAGTGTACATCGCATATAATTGTACGTGTATCATATTCGAGTATATGTATGTCTATGTAGTAGGCTGTGTAGGTACAATACATAGAAACAAATGTACCTACTATTTGCTCAATGTTTGTACGATGAAATTTAATGCCCGAGTCAGCGTATTTTAAAGACGCGTGAATATGTATGTTGGACGATGTCAGACATGATACCTCATAGTGAACTACCTATATTTAGATATTGCTTCGTATATCATCCATAAGTTCCAAGAATAATTGCACGATTTTCGAAATTACGTGTACGTAAGCGAAGCGTAGGAAACCTTAGCAAGGATGTGTGCGGATGATGAAATTCGTAGAAATTCATGGAAAAATAGGAAATAACTTAATTAGCCTGATTTTCTATGTCATATTATCAATGAAACAGTCTATCGACCAACGGCGGATGCGGGGGGGGGGGGGTATCAACAAAATCCGTTTTGGGGTCCTGGAAGACCATTAA
>FIZR01025215.1:0-12688 GCA_900060175.1 Ferrisia virgata | reverse complement strand
GGGGGGGGGGGGGGGGGGGTTCGGAAAATACTCACGCATGTCCGTCCGCAAACTACTCAGCGGTCATCTTTACACAACTTACAAGATGAGGAACAAAAAATTCTAAACGAAAACCAAAAACGCACTTCAATTGTTTTTACTTCATATTGCGAGAGAAGGAGATCATTTTGAGCAATTTCTGTAAAGGTGCAGTTGAATAAATAAATTTTACACCCATATTCGATATTTTTTCAGAACTTTACACAATCATAACTTCATATCTAAAATAAATAGTGAGGTGGGGCTGCCGCCATTCAAAAGGTTGATATTTTTTCATTCAAAAACACCTTTAATAACAATAGGTTATGAGAACAATTTTTTGATATTTTTGAAAAAAAGCAGTGAAAATTGCACATTTTTGAACACGTTTTTTCGATCATTTTGATTGTTACGCATCCAACCAATGACGTATCTAGAAAAACGATCACATCATCATATTCCACATAAAATTCTCTCTCTTCTGGTTCAAACCCCAGCATTCTATCTATAATGGTTCTTCCGAAAAATAAATTTGAATGCGCGGAATAAATTTCAAGAGAAAAAATTTTCAAATGGATACATCTGAGCCCCTTCAATCCGGAAGGTCAGACAAACATACATACATAGACTCGCTATGTGCTGCATAGTTACTGGTTGAAGGGGTCCATATTGAGACAGGACACCCTATATATAAGCAACTTCGGTAATCCGAGCATATTATAAAGACATAGGGTTCTTGTCTGGTATAAGTTCGATAGTTGGGGTTGGGATATCTTAAGTAGGTAGTTGAGTACCTACGAAGAAAATAGCGAAATTCACATGTAATAAGTGCAGGGATTACTTTGGAATTGGTTGGAAAAAAATTGTCATCTTGAAGGGTGGGGCAGGGGGAGGGTATGCCAGTGATAATGTTACGTTACCATTAAAACGTAACAAACGATTTTGATGATAGTAAATACGAAGTACGTACAAAAGTATGTGGAAAATCTCTCGAATATAAAGGTTCGGTACCTTGAAACTTATTCGAATTACGAGACAATACGACCACGCGCGATACCACCGTAAAATCTCGCACATTAAACGACGCGAATCGCGTCGAATGGTAATTTATCTCATTTTGAAAATACTTTACGAGTACGTATAGGTTTAGGTAATACGTTCGACTGGGAGTTCGTTTTCATTCGAATGCATACTAATTTTTACCCTTTAAAATAAACACAAAATCACCATTTGCAGTTAAAACGGAAAATGTGTCTAGTTCTCACACTTTACTACACACATATATACCTATTTACTTACCCATCGTACACCTCCACTTGAGCCTGTTCGCAGTTGGCGGCGCGCTGCGTATGGTACAAGGCGACGGGAATTTTTTACTTTTCCGAGCGACTTGGCTGTAGGCAGTGTTACCTACCTAACGATGCGTCGCGTCATCGAGTTAAGTAAACATTTAAACTATTTTCTCAACTGTTGGTCTAATCGCATTAGTCTTAAAGCTTGTTCTTTCTCTAAATCCTTTTCATACTTTTCGAGCAATTTCCAAAAGTTAAGAACTTTTTCGCATTGCCATTGCGCTACAGTACTTCATCTACGTGTGCTATGCTCCATCTCGACTATTTTTTTTCTTCTTCGCCTTCTGTCTTCTTCGCTCGCCGATACTGTGCCGGTTCGTATTCGTATAATAAAGAATGGCTTAAATAGCTTTTCGTCGGCGAGCATTCCCATAAACACAGCCAGTGGATTGAGATAAATACCATTCTGAAATGTTTGTTCGTCTTTTTCGTCTCGAGTTTATATTCACACGAGGTGTTTAAAACTTAATTATCGTATAAATCAACAAATCGAACAGGATTTTTTGGGCGATACGCGTTTGATTAATGATTGAAAAGTATAGAACTCGAGATGAATCGATCCATTCACTAATGCCAGATTACAATGCATGCACTTAATCGTACAATTTTGCAATTATTTTTGCCGAACATTATGAAATAATTAATCAACATTAAAGCATCAAATTAATAGACCTATTTGTACGATGTATTTTGATTCGAAGATTCCCCACAACGTAGTAAAAATTTCAATCCGGTGCTAAAACGGTTAAAAAGCCCGTCGACGGATGCGATTTCGAAATGATACTTTGGTGGTAGGTGCGTACCATCATGAAACATGCTTGGCCGAAGTTTTGGATCTCTTTTCCCCACCAGTGATTTTTTTAACCCAAACCAGGCTATTAGTCTATCAATCTATGGCAGATGAAGGGAGGTAATATCAACAACACCTGTTTTGGGGCCTTAGAAGATCATTAGGGCTATTTCTGGCTATTTTTATTATTTTTTTTTCTCCCTCCAAAGACTAAAATTATTTGCTCAACTTAATACCGACCAAAATCGATCATATTTGGGCCATACGCTTCGATTGGTTGATCATTTGATATTGTGCAGTGGGAATGACCTCAGGTCAAAATTCAGTTCTGCCCAAATTTAGAGGAGGAGGTGCTGAGGGGCTAAAATAATAAAGATTGTTCCTTCTTCAGACAATCGATAGACAATTCAAAGTTACATAATGACACATTCAAAAATCAACCTCCTAGGTCAATTAGAAGGGGAGATATGAGGGTTTACCCCTTTTTGATCATAGAAAAGAACTGTTCCTCTCCTACCTTAGCTCCAAAATGAGCTAGAAAGTTGAAATTTGGTGTGTAGACGTAGTAAGGGCCATAAACGTATTTTTGGGAGGTTTCGACTTTTTAGACCCATTGCACCCGCTTACAAAAGTGCGAAAAATTGATCAAAAATCCCGAAAGAATATTATTGAAAAGGGGGTAAAAATTGGCAGAAAATATGAAAAAAAAATCATTATACATCATCAAAAATTTGATAAAAATCGCGAAAAACTGTTAAAAAATTGAGCTAAACTATGAAAAAATTGTTGAGCAGCATCGAAATTGTATTAAAATGTGGTAAAAGTAGATAAAAAGTGTAAAAAACTCGATCAAAAATCACAAAAATATGCTGAAAAACGGGAAAAAATTAACCTTCATTAAATATTTTACAGAAATAGGGAAAAGATAAAAAAAATTTATGAGAAATCGTGGAAAAATGTTGAAAAATGACGCGAAATATGAAAAAAAATCATCAAAATTAAGTAAAAATTTTGTTAAAAATTGGTAAAAAGTGTAAAAAATTGATCAAAAATAAAGAAAAGAAAGTTGAAAAATCGAATTACAATGTGAAAAAATTATAGGAAATCAACGAAATTAAAAAAAAAATTGATAAAAATGGTGAAGAAGTGTAAAAAAATTGATCAAAAATCACGAAAACATGTTGAAAAATGGGAAAAAATTGACCTTAAAAAAAAGTCCTTAAAAATCGTTAAATATTTCACAAAAATAGGTAAAAGGTTAAAAAAAATTTATGAAAGAAACCTTAAAAATTAAGTAAAAATTTTGTTAAAAATTAGTAAAAAGTGTGAAAAATTGATGAAAAATAACGAAAAAAATATTGAAAAATTGATAAAAATGGTGAAGACGTGCAAAAAATTGATCAAAATTGCCAAAAACTGTTAAACAATGATGAAAAAATAATCGTTGAAAATCATGGAAAATTAAGTAAAAATTTGATAAAAGTAGGGAACAAGGGCAAAAAATTGATCAAAAATCACGAAAAAATGTTGAAAAATAAGTAAAAATGTGAAAATTGACAAGAAGTATGAATAAAATTTGATAAAAGTCATGAAAAATTGCTGGAAAAAGGTAAAAATTTACTTCAAATACGATAAAATTGTTGAAAATTATCGAAAATTTTTGAAAAATTCGATAGAAACGGTTACAAAGTAGAGAAAAATTGTTCAAAAATCATAACAGGATGTTGGAAAATGAGCAAATGGTGACTCAAATATAAAAATATAAAAAAATCGTTAAAAATCATAGAAAATTTGATTAAAATGTTTATAAAGTAAAGTAAATTCACCAAAAGTCACGAAAGATTGTTGAAAAATGATGAAAAATATTAAAAAATCATTTAAATTAGGTAAACATTTTTTTAAAAATTGGTGAAAAATGAAAAAAATTAATCAAAAGTAACGAAAAATTGTTGAAAATTGTCGAAAATTTCTTAAAAAGTTATCAAAATTTCCAAAAAATGTTACAACGTGAAGATAAGTTGACCTAAAATATTAAAAAATTGTTGAAAATCACCGACATTTTTTTTCAATTCAATAAAAATGGGTAAAAAATACGAAAAATTGACTGAAAATCACGCGAATAATTATCTTAATACAAAATGTACGATAAAATTTCATCATTTCGCTCATATCGAAAACTGAAAATTCAACGTACGGTAGCTTTTCGTCGTGCTTTTTCCGACCATGAAGGTTCTATTTAAATATCTCTGTCATCAGTAGTGTTCTACTTGGACCGAAACGGAGGAAGGAGGGATATTCATTATAATGCTCGTACAAAAAAAGTTGAACTAGACCACTTTCTTTTGTAAGACCCGAAGACCATTAAACAGAATTCGGTGCTCTCCTTCTCCTCATTTCACAAGTTCTCAACATTTGTGTTTTGACGGTGAAACCTCGCCAAGAATAACTTAAAATTTCACAAGTATTCAACAACTGACTGAAAAAAATTCCAGAGCTCAAAAGCTTTAGTAAAAAAGAAATCTACATCGTATAAATCAGACTCGATAGCACGATTTTCAATCACACATTAAAAAAATGTAATTTTACAACTCTTATTGTCTTTGAAAAAATCCGGAAGATGGTAGGGAAAAAAATTCTTGTGATTTTGCCAATAGCTCCGGTAATGAAAACTTGCTAATTATCAATTCTCAAACGAAATTTTAAGGCTAAAATATATCTTAGATAACGAACGACGATAAAGATATTAAACGTGTAGATAAAAAATCTGCAAAAACAATCGAATAAACAAGTCTACGAGTGTATCATTCAGCCAAAATAAAGAGTGAAATTTCAAATACGTACATTAACAAAGTATATATATTTTTTGTTACAGAAAAGGCTACAAGCTACGTCAAGTAACCAACAATAAACATCTAATGCAGCTGATTTACGATAAAAATAATCTACTGATGAATTGCGAATACATTCGTAGCCGGCGAAAGGTTGCCAAATTTCTCAAGTCATTCAAACTAAGCGTACACCTGAATCGTAAAAACTTAACAAGTTTAGATTCACGGCCAATGCCCCGAGAGTTTTCCATTTGGTTGCAGTACCATAAGCTTAAGCAAGACTGTCATCGTATATCAAAAGATAAGAAAATCTATAAAACTAAACGAATGGTTTCTTCAAATTCGAATGAACCGCCTAAAGAAACGTAAGTCGAGTCATTTTCTTATTAAATATTACAATATTACGCCATGTCTTATCCCTTCTGTCAAAGCTACATACATATTTATCGTATGAACTGAATATCGAATCAATTGTACCTTTATTCTAATCCTATCGTCGTATGATCCGCAGATGGAATTTTTCCGATTTACTCATAGTTCCTGGTACCAAATGGTGCGGCAAAGGCTTTACAGCGAAGAAATATAGTCATTTAGGAGGTTTCGGTAGCGCTGATAAATGCTGCCGCATTCACGATACAACTTGTCCAATGTGGATTGGAAGCATGGAGAAGAAATACGGATTATTTAATTGGCGTCTGAATACGCTAATGCATTGTTCCTGCGATAAAAGGTGAGTCGAGTTCTATAAACAGAATTATTATGATTTTGTTCTTTTTTTTTTTTGCATCCGCACACGCCTCTCAAAAAATCTTTCTTTCTCTTTTTGGGGTATACCCTTGAACTTACATTACAATGTGTTGATGATGATAATTCCTTACAATGGAAGAAGTAGCAACCGTATACGAGTTAGCCCACTTCATTGAAAATTAACACACTTAACGCCTCGTCAAATGACTTATTAACTCGCTGGATAGTTTTTCACCATTTTTTTATTCTCCAAACACAATAGTCTCGGCGATTCATTCGAACAGATTTGGAAACTGCAACGGTAACATACGCGCCTACTTAGTTTAAGAATATTAAGTAGGTTTGTGTAACTCATTTTTTTTCTCTCCAAAGCACCTAGTTTTCGTTCACGTTTGTCATATAGGTAGTCGTATATACGCATTTGGTTAAGTTGTACAATTAATTAACAGTTGTTCCACGCACATTTTACGTACTATGGGATTTACTACGCTTCTTGTACTGATATAATTATCTTTTGTTCCGAGTATTTACAAAAATTATAACAACACCTTGGTAAACAATTCACGCATCGTTCGTAATAGCGTTTGTTTTCAACGTGTATTGAATACCACTAAACCAATTTCAGTAGTACGGATTACATTTTAACCGCTGGTCCACTACCTGCCTTAGTCGAGTAATTGTCAGATGAAAAAGATCAGTTCCTTTATATTCCACGCAGTCGAGTTTTACTTAACGCCAAATCGTTTAACGATCGCGAATTTATTACCCGCGGCTCGTACATTGTCTAAGACTCGCGTCATATATTTCGTGCTCAAGTGATACAAAACTGTAGCGAAAATTGGCAAAATCTCAAAGCAGAATTTTACACTGGTACTTACCACCGTACGTTGAGCGGGAATATCTCACGTTAGTCTTATCGGTCATAAACCCATTTCTGATAAACATAGGTGGATGGTGAAATGGACGATTGACGAACAAATTATCATTCAAGGTCAACTTAAACTTTGTGCTCCTATAGAATAACGAAGATAATCGGTATAGTTCTTTTGCAAAAAAATATATATATACGTATATTGCACCAACGTTAAACCATATTCGTGAAAAGAATCGAACGAAGCATGATCTTTCGAATGATTTACACGCAGAAAAAAAGCTAACCATGCTTACTTAAATACTTATCAGTTTCCAATCATTTAAGCCAAACTATTGGTTCGATATTCGTATCTACCACATCGTAAAATTGGTTATTGATGATCATTCAAAGTTGTTTCGTGGATCGATCACTGGCTACTTAGTATCCATCATCTGCTATGAAACGAACTGAAAACGAAAGCGTTCAATAGTCGTATTCATAATAAGACATTAATTAATACGATAAGGTGAAAAAATTCCAAAGGCAATATTTGACCACCATCGGTGAAAGAAGATCGTACCAAGAAGAAGCTATCCGCGTACGTTCGAAATCCATTGTTATGAAACTCCGGGGGGCACGATTTTCCTAGTTCAATATTTTTTCCGAACTTGATTAGAGATGCGGCGTTATGTTGAAAAATGACTTTTTGATTTACGGTATCTTACGCTACATAACGAGTTAGCATGTGCGATGAATACTTAGTCGGGTGTCGAATACGCTTTTTATAGATTCAGGCATAATGTCATAAAGTTAACCGGTTTAACGTGATTTTTTTTCTTTTGACTATTTCACCGTCCGGAAATTCTCATTAGACCGCTGGGTACCTGTAGGAAATTTTTTCCAATATTTGTACCGAATTAGTAGAGTGAAGTCGGCTCACGTGAAAGTTAATCTGTAAAACAAACGCTATAATTAGATGAGTGATTCGTTATAGAAACGAAACCGATTAAGCCGGAGATTTAAATTAATTTTATAGAGTTTGTTATTTGTTTGGATTTGATGATTTTTTTCCCCATCTCATTGTGGTGTTTCAACACCCGAATATAGGTTTTCTTTCAACCGGAGGCGCATGCTATCGTTTCGGTGCTTGTAAATTATAAACGAAAAACTGTGCCAGTATCGAACTTCGTTCAAAACTACGATCGTCTCGCCAGAAGCATTTCAATTTTCATTCATTTATTGAAATGGTATGGTGCAAAATGGCCACGAAAATGTTGAACAACGAAGAGATGAAAGAGTATTTCAAGGTGATTAGACTGGATACCGAAGTCTTCAACATTGCAGTTTCGTACTGAAACAATTTTAGAAATAATGTGCTATAATGTTCAAAAGATTCAAAATTACTTACCGCGAAAATGACAATTTTGTTGGGTGATAATAACGATATTATCGAGTCAAGGTATGACGATCGTGAAATTGGAACTGGATACATTTTTACGTACATGGTCTACGTAATATACTTTGAACAAGACATTGACAAACTGAAATATGTTGTTTCATGTAATTAACGAGCGGCAATTCACTTTAATATAGAAATTTTTATTACAATTTCATAAATTTAACAAAAAATTTTTAGGGCAATCTGATAAAGTTATGATATCCGTAAAAGCATGGCTACAAAATCGGGTAATTACGTGGTAATTACTCAGTATGATAAAGTGTGTACGAAAGGTAGCTAAGTGTTTTCAAAAAGGCATTTTTTAATTTTTTTCATTAAAATAATTTTTTTAAAAGAATGTAAAATAAATTTAGAAAATTTGTATGAATTGAATAACTTTAGATGCATATAATATGCGTACATATAACGATAGCATTTAGCATTAGGAATGAATTTCAATCTCATCCACGAGCCACATTTCAATATTATCAAATATCAATACACGAAAGGTTTTGATTCTTAAAATCAATCACATCATTTCTCGACGTATATTTACTTGAGTCTTCCATCAATATCATTAATAAAAAAACTAACCTGCCTAACTTGGAATACCTATAACAAGAGATAGCTATGTAGAGCTTTAATGATTCGCTGAAACATCCGTTACTTCACTATTCCCACCTGATGAGTACATTATAATCCGAAAAAGGATTAAGTTTGTTCGGTCTAGCTGAAAGAAAATATTTTTATTACGTTGGCATTTTAAGAATCCCTTGTACATGTTATAGGTATAGTGCGAACAAAAAAGCCATTGTGTGAAGGATTACGTCGTACGTATGTGTACATTAAGGGTTGAGAAACCACGAGGGATGGTTATTATATCGAATTAATTGACGAGAATTAATTCAAAGTGCACTTGGTTTCGATAGGAATCGGTGTACCGAGTTGAAATGCATTTTACCCATTTATTATTCATGAAAATCGCCACTTTGATCTTCAGCTTGTAGTTTCTTTTTTGGGGAATAGAATGCGAAGCTTTTATTTTTATCGTTATTTTGTGCAGTAGGGTTTATAAAATGTAATGATATGTCTCTTATCAGACATGTAGAATGATGTAAGAATTTGTCTTGGATCATTGTTAATTTTAATTCTAAAAATTTCTCATTACGATATTCTTTTTCTATAACAGATTAATGTAAATATAATAACAATGTAGAAGACCAGCGCAATATACGGTTATGAGCTGTTCAAATTAAATACGTCATCATTTTTTGATGATATATTTGGTCAAAACATCATTCAAAAGGAAAAAATACCGCCATATTTCTGTTTTCCCATGTAATAATATGCTAAGTGTAGATATAATTAACTTCTGTATTCGTAAACGAGTCAACTTTTTTGCAATGTTTCTCGCTTTATCGCACGAATTAATTAGTAGTCATCATAGTTATCAATAGCGATGGAATAATACATGTACAGCATTGTAAGTTTTTTCTCAGAAAAAATTTATCTTATTGCAACAAACATGAAAATATAAACAACATTGTAATGTAGAAAATGAGTAAGAAAATCTTTACATCAGGTTGATGTGCATAGCTAGAATACGAAATTTAAAAAAAAAAAGGATACATATAGATCGTATATGTATTTACCCTGAAAAAATAAAATGGTAAATAATTATTCAGTTACTCATTAAGTTTAGTTTAATTTAATTTTACAATGGTATACACTCACATAGGTGTCTCTAAACCTGGACAGATAGTTACCAATGTTTTCACATACCGTACCTCTATTTTCGTGCTCTAATTCATAATTATCCCTTCGCTACTGAATTTTCTCATTGTAAAAATTTAGACATCTAAGTACTTAAACGATTCATTGAAAATGAAAATTAATTAAATTTATTATTAATTTGATAAACTTTTGATATTTATGATATCATTATTCATAGGTAATCGTAAATCCTTATCACGCATCCATAAAAATATAATTCAATTAAGACACGATGAATTACATCAATGAGAATCAAGTGAATAAAATTATTCAAGAGTCTTACACCTCATGATTTACAACGTAATCAATGACAATGCGATTTTAAAAATAATTTTTCGATCATTTGTTTTGACAAGATATGTATTACTATCTATAACTAAGTACGTATAAGTACCTATACTATGTACGTGCTTATCAAGCTAGATTAATACTAAAGCATAAAACTGTTGGCGCATTATCCTATTGAACCTATATTACATAAAGAAAGATACTTACCTTCGTTCGAAAGCGATAGATTATTAGTATTTATTGTACCTATGGGCGTAAATACATATGCTATTGTTCATTATTTAGAAAAAAATTTTCAGTTTTTCCCTTGCATTGATATTTATTGTCTGAAATGTCTTTCGTACAAAAATTCATTCAGTTTAAAAGTTGGACATCACTAAAAATGAAAAAGGAATTTTATTGTTAGAATTTCTTCTTTATAATTTAGCTGGACAGTTTTATTACCTGCGAATAAGGGTGATTGTAAGGTTTGAAAAAACTTGAGAAAGGGCCCAAATGTTGTTCTATCAGAAGTAGAAGAACCTAAACCGTTGTAGGAGGTTATAGGATGCAGTTATCGATGAATAAATAGTTTACTCTGAATTCTCATAGGTAACTGATTCTGAAGTAACATAATGAAATTATTTATAAAATACAATAAGCCGGGTTTTGTCAAAGATAAACATGGCACAGACATTTGAATGAATAAAGAAAACCAAAATATACACAATTTACGTTACGTTGAAGCATACATTTCGACAAAATATCAATCGTACAAAAGAACGACGAGTTACACTTACACACAAATATAATTTTATTTGATGAAAACCATCTCAAACAGATCGCGGAATATTTCTCAATGTGATACTGATAAATTCAAAATAAAAATAGGTAATTCTGCGTAAGAAAAACATTACTACTATGAATGTTATGAACATAGAACGATTTTTTATTTATAACGAATACCTATAAAGCAGTATTCGTACAGTATCTCTTCTGCGCGAATAATCGTGATTAATAGACGTTTTTCCGACGAAAACGTCGCAAAATAAACTAGATCCGCGAATCACATATATGTATGATCTATAGTAATTTACACGTATCTTTTCTTTTGCTTCCAATTGTTAACATGTCTATCATCAATGTATTTTTTTCCACAGGTTTCGTTCCTGTTTAAAAATGGCTGACACGAGCGCAGCCGATTTCATCGGAAAATTATTTTTCAACGTAGTGCAATCGAAATGTTTCGTAATAAAATCAGAACCGATATGTGTAAAGCAATCATGGTGGTCCGTAGGAAAATGCCAGCAGTACGAATACAAAAAACAAGCTTACTTGAAAGACAACCAACCGTATTAAATTTTATATTTAATTTAAAAATTATTCTAAATGCTTTTTTATGTTTGTGTTTTGTTACCTTTTTATTTTATCATCTTTGTTTTATTTATAGTTGAATTTGTTCATTTTTTTTTGTGTCGAATTTTCTTCTTCGTTTAGATGTGTACAAGTTGGTAATTTATGTTTTCGATCGTTTTTTGTTTTAAATGTTCTAATTATTTATAGGAAAATTTTCAGTATTACGGTACGCCTTGGTAGCATGTAACATGTAATTGTCGTATTTGAATCAATTTTTCCAAGACTGCGTTTCAAATAAAAAATTATGCTGTTATCAATTTCGTGGAGATACTTACTTTATAGGTACCTCATTAATCTCTGTTAATTTACTACTTGAGTTAGTTTGATTGAAATTATTATTATTATTGCGCTTGATTCAACTATTACATCTGTGACATTTTAAAATGCGTAAATTCATTTGATGCTTTGATGTCGAAAAATTTTTATACAATTAATCTTAACAGTGAAACAGTTGAATATCAAGTATCATTTGTGAAATTTAAATGCTCTAAATGTTCGCCTTGATCCATTTTTATAATAATTTCTATAAATGTATATTTAATCAGTAATTTTATTAGGTAAAAAAAACAAATAAGAACTTTTACGATATTCATCTCGATGAGGAGTAATCTAATTAATATTATTATAAATCGTACTTAATTTATCCTCCAGTTCAACAGTTCGTTGAAAAAAATATATTAAAATAATTTTTAAACGGTGGCTCGAATGAGTACCTTTAAAACTGTAATTATTTGCTGTTGTAATCCACCATACTAGTTCCTTAAACGAGAGTCAGTTTTGTTTAATGAATTTTTTCGAGAATTTTAATTCTTTTAGAAATAAGTTGGTAAATATCTAAAATTCAAAAAATAATTTGTTGAAGATAAAAATCAAAATGAAAATAAATGTAGGCTATATACCTAGTTACCTTCTGCAAACAAATATAAAAAATAATGCTGATTACTACTGATGTTTCAATGTATTTTTTTATATTTAATGTTGGTTTGATATAAAAAAAACTGCATAATTATATCATTCGTGAAAATAAATTCTCATTCACATTTCTTCTGTGTTTGCCTAACTTTTCATAATCTTATTTTTTATTTTAAAGAAGCGTCGTTGTAGTTGCAGAATCAAGCTCTTGAAGGATTCATATTGAAATGCAATACTTTTTTCGTTTTTTTTTTTTTTCTAAATAGTGAACAGTAGTATATATTTTACCTTATA
>FIZR01025205.1:0-21153 GCA_900060175.1 Ferrisia virgata | reverse complement strand
TTAAAAAAAAAAAAAAAAAAAAACAAAACTTGGAGAAACGAAATAAAAATTTGATATTTTTAACCTGATTGAGTTGTTAATAGGACCATAGGATAATATGTAGGTAGTCAAAGTTGAATAGCATAAATTTTATCAATCATTCACGATAGAAATGACGAGTATAAATTCACAAATTCCTTTTTAGATGCTAATCAATCTTGTATATACTTATGCATTTGCAGATTTAGAATTCACAGGCTATTATACGTATCAAAGTTTTTTATACTTTCGCAGGAATAAATTTTGTCGACACTAATAATAAAATTTAATAAGAGAACGTAGGTAGAAAAATGTCAGGTTTCGGACATACTACAAAATAGAAGGAAGGTGGGTGGTACAAGCGTCTTTTAAACGAGCATAATGTAATGGAAATTGTGTTAAATAAGTCACATAACCAGGTGCCGTGAATAAAATTGATAGAATGGCGCAGAATTACATCTAAAGATGATTTTAAATTAATAATTTCTACTGTTTTCACATTTCAACCATTATTATTGAACGATAGATCCTTCATTATGCATTGGAACTGTTCCGGAGTGAAATGTATAACTTGCACCTAACTTGCAGATAAAGTTAATTTCGCAACAGCAACGATAATATTAACAATTATGCATTAATTCGCCAAAAAATTCCAGCTCCTAAAAGTGTAAAAAGCTTTTTCATCAAAATATTACGCCTTCAGCAGAAAAGTTATTTCAACTTTTTAGTCGACCATTGCAGATAAAGTATTCTAACGATGTCGTTCTTGCTGACAATTCTGTAAGGTACGTAGGTATAGTATACTGACGAGGACTTATGCAGATAAAATTAATAAACTTCTCCAAAGTAAGTACTTGCGATAAAAATGAAATTATTCAAATTGTATCTATCACCGAGAAATTAATTTCTTGATTATGAATTTAACAATTACTACGAGTACAAATAAACGTATAAATCATGGCAACTGAGCATTTTCGTCTTTTTTTTTCCCCGGGTAAAATGTATGTAATTTTTTCAAACAATTTCTTCGTTCGTGACTTTACAAATAGGTAGTTTACCCGAATACTATTATAAGTAGCTTTTCCCATCTTTATAGACGTACCTTACTTGCAAGGAAACTACATACAAGAAAGTGAGCTCATTTTTTCCTTTAAAATCAGGATGTAGATTTTTCATAAAATTAATCTCTTTGCAAATTCATTTAATTCGTTGTTTGCATAAAAGCATAGAATTAAAATTTTTTATTTTCCTTTATGCGAAATTACCTATATCAGAATTTATTTTATTTTTTTCACCTTCTAAGTTTGTTCTTTGGAATGGCATTTAGAGCAAATAAATTTATGGGCTAAGCATTTTTTCAGTTCCTTTAATGAACTTTCCGCAAAAATACTCCTTTGAAAATTCAAGACCGCATGAAAAATACCATTTGAAAACAATTTTTTCTATAGAACTTGTCGCATAAAATGAGAAAAAGATATCGAAATTTCGACCTATCTGGGGATATAGGAGGTGATTTCGGACATCTACTTCGTTTTCAATGAGGATACACAAACACGAAACAAATTTTAATTTTAAAAACCCCTGGCCCAACAAGCTGCTGCCAATGAAAAATTGCATCAAATAAGCGAGATAGGGCTCAGTTTGAGAGATCTTTTCTACCCTTCTTCCGGTGGTTCAGTTTCGGTCAAGTCCTGAACCATTTTTTTTTTAAACATAAAAATTTATTTTCCCTCTAAAACACCCAGTAAAAGTAGAATTTAGAATTGAATTAGGTATGTAGTAGGTATTTGAATGCGTGTTTCTCAGACTCTCTGACAGAGGTATAACCACCTGGAAAAAAATTTATGAATAACCATGCATAATCATTCATGATGAATCAATGAATCATGCATCACGTTTGGAAAATGTTAGCAACATTATCGTACCCGGAGGAGAAAATTTGTGACTGACCATGCACGATCATGTATTACTCGATTACAAAATTCTTGCATGAGCATACATTTTCCATGCATTATTCATCATGCATGATCATTCATAATTTTTTTCCCGGGTAGTGAGAGAAGCCAGGCCTTCTACTGGATTTCGCTCGGCTTTGGTCTGACATTCTCAGGGTAAAAACAAAAAATAAACTAAAATTTCACACTTTATTCGTTAAAACACTCCTAATTTTCTGGTTGCTTCAACACTACAAAAAATGCACCATATAATATGTACCTGAAGAATGAATATTTTTCAAATTTTTGCCTTTATAGCGCCCTTGACTTGATTTTTTTTTACCTTGAATGCAAATTTTGGTTTTCCTCAGACCTTTTTAAAGATCATTTTCCGGGTATTCCACTGAACCCACACCTTTAACATTTCACTCCGGTTTCGCTTCTTTCGCAGGATACAAGTATAAGAAATTATACCTACCTTTCGGTAAATTGTAAACGGCTAGATCACAATGCAAAATGACCTCAAAACAATGTGGTAAAAATTTCAGCCTTTCAACTCAATTTTTTTAACTTGCATAACTATTACTTATGTTCGCAAATATTTAAAAATCGAAAAAAATGTTTAAAAATTTTTCCCAAAAATAAAATTATTATACATCTACTAAAAATTATCATTGTTGGTAAATTTTTACAATTTCTCCTATTTTGATGAGTATTCTTAAAAACTTAAATTTTTAGTGTTCTTTCATCATGTTCCAAAAAACTACTAAAGAATTTTTTTCTTTAGAAACGCCCTCCTGAAATAAACGTAGAGTATCAATTTTAGTTGATGAAGTGCAATATTTCAATTTTATCTCTCGTAGATGATTTTTCGAGGGAATTTTTCAAGAATATTTTTCAGGTCATTCAAAATTTTTTTTCGGCAAATTTATAGTGAAAGGGGTCGTTAAATGCCTAATAGGTACTTGCTTAATGAGACTCCAAAAATTTGAAATCCAAACTCGGAGAAATGCATTTTTTATGGGTAAAAAATACCATTGCTCTTGGAATGTCTGGGTGTGTCAACGTATGGGAGGTAAAATTGAAATATTACTTTTAGGTCCGGGTTTTCAATCGTTATTTAAGAAGTTGACCAGCAGTTTAACCAATCAGAATCCAGAATAATCGACAGTCAACTGCATAATCGTAACTGGCGATTGATAAACCCTGCCTTAATCATCTAAAATTGGTATTCTACATTAAGTTCAGGGAGAGGAACGCACAGGCGAAGTTTGATGGTTTGTTCTGAGGGGAGGAGGCTATGCCCCCATTGTGGAAAAACAAAAATTTTTAAAAAATGTTTATATTTGGGGAAGCTAGTTATTCTTCTTAGAGGGAAGGCGGGAGGTCGGGGTCGGAAGCTTGATTTTTGTTACTGTTAGAAATTCGAGTGGTTAGCATATGGCAAAATTTTAAAAAAAGTATGATTTTGAATGAAAAAAGGAACATTTTTCGAAGTTTTAGTACAAATTTTGTGGATTTTACAAGAGATAAAACAAAATTTATAGCAGAATCATTTCTAAATTTTACTAAAATTTCAATATTTCCATCCGTTTTTAAGATGTTTTAAACATTTTCTCAAAATTTAAACAATTAAACAGATTTCAAAAAATTTAACATGCACAGAAAAAGTTTTTGGTGGGGAAGGGCTAATTCAGCACCCGGGGGGGGGGGTCCTAAAAAAATCTAATTTATTATACAGAGAGGTATAATAATTCTATTTTTGAAAAAAAAATCGAAAGTTTTTCAAAAAGTTTTGCTAATTGAAAAAATTGATTTTGAAAGCTGAAATTTTTACCCACATTACTTTGAAGTCATTTTTACAAATTTCCATTAGCCTATTTTCGTAAAATATTGTAATTGGGTGAATTGAAAAAAAAAAAAAAACATGGCTCCTGCGATGCTTTTTTCGTAATCAGTAATACAGGTAAAAGGGTGTAATAAGGCTGAAAAGTCGAGACTCCAAAAAGGTACATCTACGGTTCCTACAAAATGTACATAACTAATTTCAACTTCCTAGCTCAATTTGGAGGAGAGTTACGGGAGGAACAAACTCAAAAAATAGGAAAAATTTACCAAAAACTTACATTTTGGGGCTATGAGGGCATGCAATAAGGCTGAATAGTCGAGACCCCAAAAAGCACATTTAAGGCTCTTACTAAATGTACGTATAAAATTTCAAATTCCTAGCACAATGTGGTGAGAAGATAAGGGAGGAAGAGTCTTTTTCAAACCTTCATATCACCCCTCTTGATTTTTTTTTTTTTTTTTTTAATGTATAGATATTTTTATATTAGCAATTTTAAATAAATTTAGAAATTTACTATAATAAAATTTTTATATAAAAAAAATTAATTAATTTAAAATAAAAAACAATATAAATTAAATTAATTTTATTAAATTTAAAATATAAAAAGATAATTGACCAAGGAGATTAATTTTTGGATATGTTATACAACTTTAGATTTTCTATCTATTGGCTTAAGAAAGAACAATTTTTGCGATTTTAGCTTCTCAGCACGCTCTTTTCAAAATTTGAGCTCAATTGAATTTTAACCCTAGGTCAACACCACCACCACTCCAGAATATCAATTGCGCCGCTAATCGAAGTTTATTTCCCAAATTTCATCGATATTGGTCGATATCGAGCTGAGTAAATGATTTTTAGTTTGGGCGGATAAAAAAATGAATATCTGACGTGGCCAAAAATGGTTGTAATGATCTTCTGGGACCTCAAAACAGATTTTGTTGACATTCCCCTAGATAATTAGGTTAAATATTGAAGAAGCATTTCATCTAGTGTGTACGTATTTTTAAACGTAGCTAATCATGCTTATATTTCATATGCAAAAACTTGAACAACCAGGAAAACACTTAGCGGTTCTTCGTGAAAAACCACCAAATAGGTGATGTATAGTTTAACGGCGACATAAGCTGAAATTATCTTGTGTGGTTGAACGATTAAAGAAACTCAATTAAAATTTCAAAGGATTTGTCAATTACTCACATTTGTCTGTATTAATTGATAATTTCGATGGGGGAAATATTTTCTTCAACTTCGAACGTGAACATTTATTCCTAGTTACCTACTAAGAACACGTTTAATGGAAAATTAATTCCAAGCTACGTTTCAGTAAATGTTTCATGTGAAAAGGGGGTAACCTGACACAAACACTCTTTAAAATGTATTCAACGACTTCAACTGCGTTTAAAATGAAATAAGCTTGTTACAAGACATCGTAAAAAATTACTCGTAGGTAATAATATCCAAATTCTCTTAATAGATCATGACAAATGAGGTTCGCTTATTAAATGCGACAAACTTTTTTGTACTTAACATCCTAAAATACTTCATTCTTAAAATCCAATATAGTGTGGCTAATTAGGTACGAATAATTGAATTGGAATAATGATGAAAATTATTTCTCGTGCAGTTACCTACGGTTTATCATTAGATATATTCGTAGTTTACCTATGTTATAATATATACGTAGTGCCCCATTTTAATAGGGCCACCTTTACAACTACGATTATTTAACACATTTCAATCGATTGTATTCGTGTTTGCCTACCTTCCTAATAATAGGAAAACTATACACGATCACTTGAAATTTGTAATAATTTTTTTCATCTTTGGAAAAATATTAATTTTCTATTGTTTCCGTCTCAAGAAAATTTTGTCTTTTTTGAAAAATCAAACAAATACAGATAAAGGCTAACTTTTATTCGAAAGATTCGCTACACGCGTCTATTGCAAAGGTAAAAAAAAGAAAAAAGAAAGAAAAAAAGATTTTATCTGCACGTAAAATTCTAACGAAGATGAAACGTCAAATTAAGGGGAAAATACAGCAAGTTTTCAGAAAAGAGTGCATTTCGTGATACCTACTTAACTTAAACATGGACCGCATTTGTACCAATTTATCAACCGGTAGAAAGGGAAAAGCATCTTCACATTGTGCTTATATATACTTGAAAAGCATCATTTGCAATTTAAGTATATGGCAACTAGCCCATCTCGAGAATAATTACTGCATCTGTTATTGTTTCGTTTAATTGGCCACTTTGCAATTACATGTAGGCGAAAGTTTTGCCGACAAAATGTTTACAATATTATGGTAACTTTTTGTTGAATCTTTTATGTCACAAATGTCATCGCACCGATTACCTTTTCACTTTTAACGAGCAACGAGACGCAAAGTCGTACAAACAATGCTCATTTTCGTAGCTCTTATTTTACATTTTATAATACCGAGAAAAGTTAAGTTGAAATTTTCATACTAATACATTCGATGTCGTTTAAATTGAAGAATGAATCGAGCGCGTACGTTCGTCGCCATCTATATTATACGATCAACATGTGTATTTTAGAGGAAAATTAACATCGACGGAAACATTCTACCTACATCTATACATAGTACATACGTATACGAACCTATAGATACCTCTATATCCTTGGGGCATTGAAATGTAAAATTTATCATAGTACGTATAAAACCTATACGATGCGAAGATGATAAATTAATAGTATTATACCTAGCTGGGTACTTGATGATTTCGAATGTAAATGAACCGTAAGTTAGAAATTCATCGAAAACATCTTGTAGAAAATTTTTTCCAATGCCTGTTAAATTTTCGTACTAAAAGCTACTCGGTTTACGAATAGTTCTGATATTAATTTAGTGCAACTCGAAAGCTGGTAAAAATTCAAAATATAAGTAAAATCTATTACAAAAAAATCGAACTACTTAACGAATTACTCATCAAAGTATAAGAGAACGAACCATTATACTAGCTAGCTTTTTACTTCTTCTAAGTTACATTGATGGAGCGAAGCAACAGTATTGAAATTTTTAAATATAAAAATGTTATCGTACCTTCAAAGCAAAAATTTTATATGAAAT
Organism: Ferrisia virgata; assembly: GCA_900060175.1. NCBI lineage: Eukaryota > Metazoa > Arthropoda > Insecta > Hemiptera > Pseudococcidae > Ferrisia > Ferrisia virgata. The sequence goes on along the minus strand of FIZR01025205.1, from coordinate 14,261 downwards.
TTTTTGGTTTCTATCATCAATGAAAGCTTTTTTTTTTTACTTCGCGAAAACAACAGGAACAAAGCTAACATTAAATAAAACATATTATGTGCCTATTCTATTCGATGAAATGCCAAACCACCTCACAACTCCTACCTACGTGCGGTTTTAGAAAAAAAGAACATCAATAGATTTTTTTGACATAATAGATACGCCCACAGAACAAAAAAAAAAAATCACGTGAGGTGTGATTTTCTTTTAAAAATTATTTTGTACGCCCTGTACATAACTAAACTGAATTAACGAGAAAAGAAAAATTTCTTAAGATAATGTCGAGACAGCTCATGCTGAAAAGTTGATACCTACGTATGAAATTTTAATGAATAAGTTGAGAGATATGCGAGTGGTTTTTTCATTATATGGAGTTTCATTTCGTACTTACGAGTAATAGGTAGATATCTGATTTAATAAAATATGTATCGAAATGCAAAATTTCATTTTTTTTTACCAAAAATTTGAAAAATTTGTAACAATTAAAAATGAGTTTATTGTTTTTCCCACGAACAGAAACTTGGAAAATGGTATTTTTTTTCTTTCTATTTGAATGGAGAGAAGTATCTACTTGAAGATGGTTGGACTGTAGGCCATGTGTACCAGATAAATGAGTATTCGAGTAGGTTAGGTAGGCTAGATAATAGCTAGGAAGCTAGATACCTCCACTTATTTGCATAGGCCAAATTTTATTTTATTTATTTATTTATTTATTTTTGGAAATTCGCTGACGGCGGGATCACAATAGTTGTGAAATGACCTTAAAACGATGATATTGTACAATCAATTCTATCATCTTAAAAAACTGACTAAGATCTAAAAAATTGTTTTTTTCGAAAATTTTTTTTAAAAATAGAATTAATATGCATAATGCATAAGCAGAGACACGGAACGGCTACCTTCCGGTCGATTTTTCGGACCCGGAGGGACTTGAATCAAAAACCTTGGAGTCGGAACCGGAGGGACCAGAACTCCTCCCTTCGGATCACTGAAATGTTTTTTATTTTTGAACGAGATATTGAAAGTATGTTAATCATAATAAAATGATAATGATGTTTCTGGAAGCGAAAGAATTTGCACTCCACTTATATGTAGAGAGTATTTCGGAATTTCATAAATTAAATTAAAACTTTTCCCTATGTACAATATCAATTGAAAAATTTATTCATAATGAGCATTTCAGCTTTGTAGTTTAAAATTTCATCTGAGTCATTTGACTTGAAAACTCCCTCCGGAGGGCACTACTAGACGTATCTCCGAAACCTTTTAGAACTTTTTGGAGCCAGAGCCGGAGCCAGAGCCACATAGTGATTTGAATAATTATTTGTGGGTTGTTCAGTTTGAAATTGCGCCTTATCATGGATTTTAACTGCTTGAAAATCTTATTTTGTCAAAATTTCGCCCTCGCTTTATTTGTGAGAGGTGAGTTCCGAGAATTTGATTTCTTTTAATCGAACACCGTTCACGAAAAAACGTAGTCGCTGTCGAAGTTAGTTCAGCGGTGGCATCATTTTATCAAATGGGAAGAGAGAGAAATAGGGTGGTGAATTTAAATCTAAAAAAAATTACCAAATATGCTCCAAAAAATGTAAAATGATTAAAATTTTTGAAATTTGAGATTTCTAAAATTTTTGTTTCATGTTTCGTTCAGGCACTACTTATTCTCTCTTTGTTTTCTTGTTTTGAATACCGTCAGTGCGGTAAAAATAGGGGGGGGGGGTAAGCAGCGATTTTTCGTATGTAAAAATTTATCACTACACGAAAAAAAAAGGTAAAATTAAGTAATTAACGCTTAGAAATGCATCAAAATACCAATTTTTTCTCATCTAACCTTCAAAATGTTGCAAAATTTTTGGCTTCACTTTACTCGGGCTATGTATCTTCCGATAAAAAAAATTTCAACAACCTCCATTGGTAGGCCACTAAATCCAGTTGACGAATTTCTTTACGAAGAGCAAGAAGAGGGGTAAGTCAGTGCTAAGATGAGTGGCTCAGGTGATCACGTTCACATGAGTCAAAGAGGCGATGTGGAAAAAGTTTCCGGTACAGAAAATTCCTAGCTACGCCGCTGTTCACCAACAACAGCTGATTTTTCAGTGACTTTGAAAAGTCTTACTTTCTTTCATAATTTTTTAGAAAATTGTGAACAAAACCGAAGTAACATAATAATGATGGGGAGAGGAGTGATGGTGGTTCGAAACTCAATTTTTATTTTCAACTGCAATGGTTGTCGTGTAACAACACTTGAGCTAACCGAAGACAAAATTTCGAAAAAATTAAGATTTCCGATGAATAAAAATTATACTTATCACGAAATGAAAATACCTCAATTTTTCGGTGGAATAATGTTCTAAAATAAGTTCCAGAAAATTTGGAGGATCAGTTCAATGCTTTGTGACGTGTTCAAAGAAAAGAAAACATAAATCTCTTATTTTTTTTGCTCCGTTGTGAAAATTCAACAACTTTTACTTGTCATTCAAAAAAGATATCATAGACACCCATTTTTCACCTTGATTTTTTCTACGAAGCCTCCAAGAACAACACTCCGTACTTGATGGTATCATAAGCCGGCCATTCCTCTTCCGTCCTCTCAATAGAGATGTGTGAAATTGTGTAACGGTCTTATTTTTGAAACAGTGCATTTTTATTAAATTGTGCATTGAAAATAATGATGAAATTCTATCATTTAAATAGTACTAAGTAGAGGGGAAAGGTAGGGGTAAAGAAATTCGAAATCAAAGTAACACACCGTTACAAGGCAAATTCACACCAGAACAATTTCCTGGCGAATTTATTATTTTTTTATGTAAATAATCAAGATCATCAATAATTGAATCAGTTCTTGTAGTCCTTTCCAGAAAAACAGTATAATATTATGTGGAATTTGACTTGTTTAGAAAGCTGCAACATTTGTTATTCGCTTTCAATACCTATATTGAACCATTTACTGAGATTTCACTTGTATGTGAACCCCATTACTTAGGTACAGAGCTTAAAAAGTTTAAAATTTAATTTTAAAATGAAAACGTATGCTCTCACTAATTCTTTTAAAATTGGAATGAGAAAGTCGTAAACATAATTTCTTCAGTTTAATTTTTTTTCCCCAGTATTCACATTAGAAAGTCTCGAGGCAAAAGAAAATATTTGCAAGTTGAACTTCGTCTCTTGATAGTCTGGACTGATTGTAGTAGTAGAATACATGCACTGTTCATAAATAAAATATTATTCTTGCAATAGGTTAACTATCTAGAAATTGAATTAAAGGGTTGGAGAAATTTGAAAAAAAAAATGTTATTTTAAAAATGTTAAATGAAATAGTGTATTTCTACAAAACTGATTTTCTTTTCTTTTTTTTTTTTTTGTTTAGTTTCATGTAATAACGAAACCTAAAATATTTTTGACAAAGCTTCGAATATAAGAGATTTATAAAACGATTAATGAATTTCGTAATTGGTAAGTACATCAGGTGGGTACCTATACCTACCACGTAGACCAACCTACGCTTTTTCCAGTATTACGTCATGTTATTTTAACGTCCTACCCACTTTCAAAGCATACTGTACTTTCAAGGTGAAATTACGAATACATCATTGAATTTACTTACCTAGTACCTACTATCAAGAACTTATATTTACTTACAAAATTACAAGTAAACGTAAAAAGTGCAGATAGGTAGGTATCAATTATAAAGAATCGTTTCATTAGAAGTTTTAATCTTCGATCATTGGACAAACATGGTGAGTTATTGTGCGGTTACTGTTGAAGGCAAGCAAATGAAAAATAGTCAATGTTTTCTCAAGCTTAGACAAGTACACGGTATTTTTTCAAGCATAAAATGAGATGAACCCAAAAACTGAAAGTTCTTCCAGGATTTTCCGATTAGTGAAAAGGTTGATTTTAATGACCAATTTCGGATACGATTAATTAAATGTCTGTTTCTTTATACGCACATTACACATACATTGTACCTATACTTACATTGAACAAAAGAACACCTTACATAGGAAGTAAAAAAATACACACACAAAGTATCACAGAGTGTCAGCAATAAGAATTTTAGTCTTATTCAAAATTTTAATTGTTTCTAAATAAAAAAAAATACATCTATGTTTATTCAAAAGTTTCCTTATTCATTGGTAATTGCTTTGTCTTTTATTTTTAATTATACTTTGTATTATAGAGTTCATTTTCCCCCTATTTTACCAGCACGAAAGTACATTGAAATTTAGGCAGATGAAATGTATAAAAAAATATTAAATAGAGAAATGAAGCTTTCAAAATAAATGTGAAAGAATTGAAAAGTCGAATCTTCCTAAAGTATACCACAAGCACAATGTTACAACATCCACATACCCATTCGAATATACACCTAGATGTTTTCCGAGTAGTAAGGATGAGCCAATGCTGTGGAAGAAAACGAATCTTGAACAGTAAAAAAAATGTTTAAAATTTTCACCTTTTCAGAATTGCAAATCGTTCAAAAATCAAAAATTTCAAAAACTTTACATTTTTCATATCAAACATGTTCGTTAGTTAGTCTAAACTTATTGTGCACTTAAAACCGCAAACTAAAATTTTTCAATGTCAAAAACCTATCAAACTTCTGACTTTCCTCTTTTTTTCTTACTGAATTTCAGTTCGATGAATTTAAAATTTATATCCTTTCGTAGTTTCGTCATCCTTTATCCTGTTTTGAAATTTTCATGCTTAAATTTTGATTCAAGATTGTACTTTCGTCTTTCCTTCTAGTCTACAATTAGATCAAGGAACAAGCTGATAATTTTTTATTAAATCGGAATAAATATATAAAATATGCTTAAAAATGGACTTTTTATGCCGTAAAACAGATTTAATTTTACTGTAGGTCAACAGACTGTGGTAATTTATTATTATCCACCTTTTATTTATAGAAAATCTGATTAAAAAGTGAAACTAAGTTTATTTGGCAAAAATTAATTTATTTGAAAGGCTATTCTTCACGTTAATTGGAATGAAAAATATAAGTTTAAAATTAACATCATTTTATCAAACAGGTAAAAATGTCGTCAACACAGTAAATGATTTGCATACTCGAAATGATTCAAGTAATATTTCAACAATATGCCATAAATATTTTTTTTTCTTGAACGAAAGATTTGTTGTTGAATAAAAAAAGTATTAAAAATAGTTTCTCTTCTTAAAAATGGAAAATTTTTCTGTTTCAACGTTTTATAGAAGTAAACATTGAAAAATAGAATCTAACAGTTTGAAAACTAAGTAACCATTTAAATCTAACCTACTTTCATTAAAAATATGCATCCAAAATGATGGTACGAAACGGTCAAGTTCCAGTATATACATATTACAAAGGTTTAGGTAGGTAGTAAGTAGACTGGGTACAGATAATATCAGCAAATCGCAACAAAAAAAAACTTTGCTACACGACGTTTGATGCTTTTTGAACCTGATTTTCATAGTATAAGGAAGATATTTGAATTGTTCGCTTATAATATAAAAAAAAAAAAAACATTTAGGATAATTTTTAAATTTACATACCAATTCAACTTTCTGGCTTAATTTGGAGGGGAGATACGCTTAGGATAAACACAAAAAATAAGAAAAACCTACCAAATAACCACTTTTTCGGAGCTGTGTGCATGTGTGGGGGCGGAGGGGAGGCTAAAAAGTTAAAACCTGCAAAAAGTACATCTACTAGAATCCTTACTAAATCCGCATGCCAAATTTAATTTCTTAGCTTAATTTGGAGGGGAGATAGGAGAGGAGCAGCTTGTTTTCAAGATAAGAAAGGGAGAAAACCTTCACATCGCTCCTCCTAATCGATGTAAAAAGCTGGTTTTTACATATGTTACACAACTTTAAATTCTCTATCAAATAGTGTAAAAAAATTAAAATTTTTGCAATTTTTGCCCTTCAGCACTCCCTTCTTCCCCAAATTTGGGCATAACTGAATTTTGACTCAAGATCATTCCCATTCTTAAATATCAAATTAACCGTTCATTCTAGCTCACTGCCCGAACTTGGCTGATTTCGGTCGATATCGAGTTGAGCGAATGATTTTTAGTTTCAGTGGCAGGGGGAATGGAAAATAACGATAAATAGCAATAAATATCTGACATGGCTAAAATGGGTCTTAATAGCCTTCCAAGACTCCGAAATAGATTTCGTCAATACTCCAACCGTCATCTGCCGTAGTTTAGTGGCCTGTAATAGCCTGGTTTCAATTGAAAATTTCCAGGCTAAAAAATCATTTTCACTGATTCAGCAACAGTCCCAGACTCACTAACTGAAATGAGAAAAATTCCGCCTAATCAATAGACTCAATTTGAACCACCAAATTTAAGTTCCCATTTCGCTAACCTCCTCGACACTGGGCATAAATATCTTTCAATTATAAACGCTTGGTATTAAAAAAATTGAAAAAAAAAAAAACGTACAACAAGTATTTATTTAACGTGACTGAAAAACTTTCTTTGGATAAAAAATAATAAGAGAAAAAGATCTGCATAGTCATCAATAACAATGATTTCTCTGAATTTGTATAGATTTTTTATTTCTACCAAAACTTCAATGGTTTTCTAAATCGTTGAATCACTCGTGAAACGTTGTTAAAGCTAAATTAAGCTTTGAAAAATTTGCAAATCACGCGCGATATCTCAGATTCTGGACACAAAAGAAGTAAGTAATCACCTTGAGATCGTGAATTGATAATAACATCAGTTACGTATACGACTCGATGTCCAATAAAATGCTAATCCGAAAGAGAGCGAAGCTGAAAAACGCATTTTTCCAACATACTACTTCAACTGAAAATACAGGGTTAGGATGTGAGACTGTTTGTACCCCCATAAGTCGTCACCTACGTAAAGAATTTCCTTATCAAGCTGTAATTAAATTTCTTACATTCGACGTGTTTTTTTACGTTACACCTCTTTTTTGTTGAAGATTTTTTTTCCCCCGTTGACTTTTTTTTTTCTTTCGTTATAATCTTTTGTATACAAGTTGTAAAGGTAATATGGGAGAAAATTTTATAGAAAACATCTTGAAAAGCCGCGCTTTCTTTACGAAAATACTACCAACGCTAACACAAATTTAATTCTGACCTTACGATAATTTCGTTTCTAAACTGAAATCTAATTTCGCCCGACTCAACCATATTATTAATTTTCTAGTGTCATATTTTCATTATTTTCGCAGCCTTGAAGCTTTATACATATAATACGTATTTTCAATTATTTTTTTCCACCTTCAATTTATGGTTAAAAAAATGATTCGTTGCAATAATTCGCAAGAGTGCGGATTGCTTATTTTAGAATTAAGCCTAATCTCAGCAACATTCGGCTTCGAAAGGTGCTTGCGTATATAGTTAGACTTACTACGGTTCTAAGCCACACTAATTACTGCTGAAGGTACTCATCCAGTAAGTATAGATATGTTTTGCTGATTCTACTTATTTTATTGGTATCTTAATTCAAGCAAGATAATGGCTGAAATTTGTAAAACATTGAAAATTGTATTTTTAATACTGCACTGAGTAAAAACCTTCAAATCTTGTGATATGTTTTATTCTGTACATACTTACGTTAATAAAATTGCATAATCAAAACGCCGTAAATTGTGGAAATGGCAACTAATGCTAAATCACGTTTTGTTCACGTTGGAGGATGAAAAGAGCTCCGTACAAATCAACTAAAAAATACGAGTTATTTTGGATTAAAATTCACGTACCTGCATTTAAAAATTGCACAGAATATAAAAGTAAAAAGACTTAATCCAAAGTCCTAGGAATCTAAAATTTAGTACGAGTATGTTGTAGATAATAAAGAGTTCCGAGCATTACTGCGAAATTTTTCAATGTTTCGTCATAATTTCTTAACCATTGAATTTGAGGCCCAATCATTCTGCAATCAGTATTTTCTTTTACGAAAAATTTTCCAAAGTTTTTATCAAATAAAATGAAAACATATGTTTAGAATAGATTGTAGTTTGATGCTTACACATAAGTAAGTTTTCGCTTGATTTTACTACTTGTGTAACTGATTAAAAATGTCTTCATCTTATCGACATTCATATTCATATATTTATGTAGGAAGGTGTAGGTAAGAAAATTCCCGCAAACACAAGTAATAATTTATCTTTACCTGCCTTGGCTGGGTTAATCGCACATTAGAAAATAATTAAGTACGGTGTATCATTACCATTTAATTGATTTCGCTCCATCTTTAAACTAGAAGATAATTTCACAGGGCTCATTTCGTATTCATTATTTTATACGTCTATGCGTTTGTGTTGTTGTTAGTTATCGTCGTCTTGGTCGTCGTCGTCGTCGTCGTCGTCGTCGTCGTCGTTGAAATAAAATATACCACTCTGAAGCCAAAAATAAATGACGTAACGATTACAAAGCGTTTCTTATTTTCTTATTCTACGTTTTCAATAACAAAGAACGTAACGATTAGGAATGTGTTTTCTGAATACGAATAAAACAAAACTGAAAACGCTTCATGTAGCCAATAATGAAATATAAATCTCATCTGTAAATGTATGTAATGTTGAAATGTACGACAGATGACTTTTTCCAACGAATCATAATGAATGGAATCGTTGACGAACGAAGGGTTGAATAAACTGTATAAATTCTTCGGCGGTAATGTTTCCCATAAGTTCGAATCGATTGTATAGTATACCTACGTTTTATAATCTTAAATTCTTCCCAAGATAATTATACTCCGGACGTAACTTCTAAATAGAGTTGAAATTACAAATTAATTGTTTGTCACTTGAACATACGACGCAGGCAGTAAGTGTACTTGACCAGCTGGCTCTAATCTGTGAACAAGGTTGATACCTATTGAAGTGAAGGCTCTAAAATTTTGAAAAAAATTAGACCAAAATTTCATAAAATTAATCAGAGCTAATTAATGCTTCATATCTAACGCGTGATGGTTACCAACTTTATTTTTTCATGCATATCGAAAATGGTTTTTGCACTAATACGAAATCTCAGTGGGAATTGAGCAACTAGCATGAATACCTGCATACTTGCCTATTGAAATCCTTAGCCCTGATGTTTTGTCTAATCTTCAAACCACAGGAGGAACGTTTGCTTGTTATATTTTTTTTGCATATTGCAGCATAGCATTTTTCATTTTTAATAGCTTGAAAGCCAAACTCGTATTCACCTTTAATATTTTGATTACGACTACCTTCAAATCTAAAATCGAAATTATTGAAAACTTCAATTCTTCTTCATAAAACTTGAAACTTTGTTCAATGCTTGAAAAACCAACGATAAATATAACTTTTATTTACTTCGTTTTCAACTATAAATTTTACCCTTTTCCTTGAGAAATCGTCCGGAAAAAACAGGTTAAATTCATAAACTTCTTTTTGACCCCAACAGATTTTTCAGTTAGCAACGCGACGCCTCTGTTTTTGTTCTTTATTTTTTAAAAAGCTCTCATAAGTACCCTTGCTGAAAAATTTCCCCCCTCCCCAAAAAAAAACTTTACCAAAATATCCAAACAACTTTGGGAAAAAATATTCAATCCAAATGCTGAAGAAAACCTGTGATTTTATTGAAAAAATTTCCAAGGGGTACTCATAAGAAGTTTTTGAAAAGTCGACAGGAAAACACTAAATTTTAAAATCTTTTTTTAAAATAATTTTCGTTATATTTTGAGAACCGCGTACCACATATAATCTCCATTAAACTAAATTACAGTATATTGCTTGAATTTACATAGACGTGCTTTACTCGTAGCCGCTCCAAAACAGTACTAAAGTCTGTTTTCTCTACTGTGAGAATAAAACACTATTTTGCTCCCCCGTTTCTCCTTTGCGATTTGCTAGTAAGGAAAAATATCGTTCACAACTCGGACAATAAAATATGATTCTTAACTCGTGTCAGAAACCTTACACCCGTCAAAAATCATTTTTTGCTCCTTTGTTGGGAAATATACTATTTTCTTTTCGTAAAATTGAGTATGGCAAGTAAAAGAATTCTCAAAGTTGACATTACAATCACTTTCAAAAGTGTATTTTTCAGATTTTCACTTCATATAAAAAATGTTGTAAAACTTTTTTTAATCCTTTTGTTTTGAGTACTTTTATAAAAACGTCCAGACTCAAGTAATTATGTCTTCAAAGATACCTTGCATGAAAATTTAAAAGCAGAAACATAAGTAGAAAGGTGGACCTTTTACTATCACATCACAGGCGAAGTTCAGCGGTTTAATCTTATTGAAAGAGGGAGAGAGTGTGGGCAAAAAGTTCCCAGCAATTGAACATGACATAGTGAAAAATTGAAAAAATGTTTGCATTTGAGCAACATAAAATTGTTTTATTATGGGGAGGGGTGGAGAAGAGGAGAAAGCGACCGAAGCTTAATTTTTTCCTATTTAACATAGGCAGCATGTATGAATGCCCGAGCGAAGCAAAGGCGAAATATTTAAATTAAAAAAAACATCGCTTCCTAACCAGCGTTAAGAATAGGAAGGGTTCAATGGGGCTAAAAAGTCAAAATCCCACAAAAGGCACATCTAGGGTTTTTACTGATTGTACTTACCTAATTTTAACTTCCCAGCCTAATTTGGAGGAGAGTTATGCGAGGAACAACCATTAGAAATTAGAAAAAACAACCAAAAAACCACAAAATTCAGGACTGCGACGGGAGCGGGGTGCAATAGGGCTAAAATGTCGAGACCCCCATAAGGCGCAACTAGGTTTCCTACTGAAGAACATACTAAATTTCCGCTTCCTACCTCTATTTGGAAGAGGGGTATGCGAGGAACAAACTCAAAAAACTCAAAAAATGAGAAAACCTGGCCAAAAAACCTCATTTTTGAAGCTTTGAGGGAGCGCACTAGAGCTGAAAAGTCGAGACATATCAAATTTCAAGTAGCTGGTTCATTTTGGTGGGGAGATAGGGGAAGAACTGCTCTTTTTCAAAGTCAAAAAGGGGAAAACTTTCAAATCTCCCCTCTTAATTCACCTAAGAGGTTAATTTTTGGATATGTTATGGAACTTTGAATTTTCTATTGATTGACTTAAGAAAGATAAATTTTTGTGTTTTTAGCCCCTCAGCACTCCCTCCCTCAAAATGGAGTAAAACTGAATTTTGACCCCAGGTCATCCTCACTCATATATATCTAATCCGTCGTTAAACTAAGCCGATTAATCGAATTGAAGCGATTTTGGTCAGTATCAAGCAGAATAAACGATTTTAATGTTCAGAAAAAAAAAATTAAATTAATATCTGACATGGCCAAAAATTGTTGGCACCCCCCTCACCACCGCTGTACGTCGATAGACTGTAATAGTCAAGTTTCTGCAGGATTTCTCGAAGACGACTGAACGAAATGCGATGAATTTTGGATATGCTGTAAAAAAACAGTACCCCTGACACGTGTACAGAGCCCTTTCCGAGTTTCTTCAAGCTCAAATAATTTTGATCTGAAGTAAAAAATTCAAAAAAAGTGCTCTGTACACGTGTCAGCGGTGTTGTTTTTTTATAACATATCCAAAATTCATCGAATTCCGTTCAGTTGTTTTCAACAAAGCCAGCAAAAACTTTCAACAGAGCCAACATGGCTGAAATTTCTTAAACATGGTGAAAATTCCGATTGAGCGCTTTTTCAAATAGATTCAACTGTTCCATTACTTCAAATTAACATTATTCCTTGAAATACGCACAATTATTTTCCACTTGTAACCTTAAAACAAGAAAATAACGCAAAATTCATTTCTCTTAAAAACTCTGCCTTTGACAAAAAAAAGTATGCAATGAAAAAAAAAACGCAAAACGTGAAGTGTCATCTTAAGATGCCAGAGAACTGTTTTAAAACATTGGACTTATGTTGTTTTGTAATTCATCGAATATTTGACTCGCAAAAGCATTCGAAATTGACACGACATAAATAATATTATGAAGACAGAAGTTTTATTTGAAACAAAACACGTAAATATAGATAATTTAGCGCCATTACGATGCACTTATATAAATTAAAAAAAGGAAAGAAAAACTGAACAGCAGGAATATGAAGGTATGTATAAAAGTGAAAAAGAATGTATAAACTAAAATTTGAACACCAGGGTAGTACCGCTTCAAGGTAAAAATTAAAAAAAAATAAAAATAACGTAAAATCTGAAATTATAAATATGGATTTATGATATTTCGTAAATAAATCGTATTAAAAAATTGCGGCAATATTTTCATTGCATCGGACGTGAAAAATTATATTCAAACCAATCAAAAAGTGAAAATCGATAAATTGTTGACTTATGCTGTTTTTCAAATGACCCACTCATTTAGTATATCCTCAATTCGACGAACAACGGAATCTATTTTAAATTCTAAATAGATATTGTGTTTAAAAAAAGTTTAAATTCAAGTAAATATTGGCAGGATCACGAAAAATCAATTTAAAAACTTTCCTACTGAGAAATAATACACCAATAGTTATTTATACCAATAGGTAAATATAAAGAAATACCCTTCGACATTCGGAGAAAAAAAAATAAACTTTTAAAATGAATTTATAACGTTTAAAAAAATTTATACTACCTACCGCGTAGAAGTTAGTTTGTCGTTCAAAGATGAAAGTGACAGGTGAAAAGTTTTCAATTGTTTCATCGTTCCGCAATGTACACGTAAACGCTGCTCTGGCTGCTCATCGTCTCTCGTTGGCGCTTTCCTCGACACGGCGATAATTTTTATTTCTCGAAGCAACAGGCAGGTGTCGACGTAACGCGCCAGCCTTTAATAAAACAGGGTAATTTATTATCAAATGACGTAATGAAGCGATGAAAAAAATATTCGAATTAGGATACAAATAGAAGAAGAAGAAGAAGAAGAAAAAGAAAAAAAAAATCGAAATAGAATAGCATTTGTAATCTTAAACAGGCTTACGATGAGAAAAGTTTGCATTTACCAACATCGTCGTCGTAACGAAAATTTACCATTGATGAAGAACGAGAGCGGTAAATTTTGAATTATTGTCAGCGACGATTTCGATTTGAATACGAATAAAATTGATTTTAATAATTTATAACGAAGCTAAAAGGGAAAATTTTTAATAAAAACTATGTAGGTAGTAGGTATAGGTACTTCTAGCTACCTAGTACCTACCTACGTGGGCAATACCACATAGGTAATTTTGACGCATGCTAAACCTACATATATGTACATATATCGTACAGATAGGCATGTCGAATTTCCTGGAGCTAGATTGTCTTTTTTTTTTCGCAATACCTTCGCATTAGGTTTAATTTATTTATAAGCAAAGAAATTACGATACGAAAACATTTTACTGTCGAGGATTACGTGACGTTTTGGTGGAATGATTTTCAGTCCAGTTAAGTAATATAAATCAGATTAATACCCGGTTGGATGGACGACGAAGGTGGAAAATGTGCTTTTTGTGCGTTCAAGATAGCGTGATAATTTAAAACGAGATTATTATCTCAAGTGTATGACATAAAGCTCGGCGACTATTTATGTCAAATGAACAACCCGAAAAAATTACCAACTGTACGGAAATTCAATATTTACTCGTTTTATAGTTAATGAAACGTTATTGCTTTGTGTAATTTTTTTTGTTCGTCGATTTTAACCCAGCTATCTAGCTACTTAGCTACCTAGCTACCTACGCTACCTAAAACTGCTAGAAACTTAAACCAATGTACTTAATTTGATAGGTACACCTATATTTACGTATTTATTTATCTCAATTTTAGTGAAATAAATTTACAACCAAGTTATTAAAAGAGAAAAAATACTTTTCAAATACTACCGCAAAAACAAAATAAACGCGACTTTAAGTTATTATTACACATCGGTTCAAATCCAGGAAGCTAAACATAAACAACCAAAACACATACACACACGCACACACACACCTGGAATTTCGTAGAACAACTAGCGTTTCGCTGGTGAAATTGCAATGCTTCAGTAATTGATGACCACGTACACAGTATCACTGAAAAATCTATTCATTTTCTTTTTTTAAATCAGATAAAATCCTATATACTAGTTTTTTTTTTAAATTTATACTTACGTAGTAGGTACTCATACTACAAAAACGCTAAAAATACCTACATGAAGAAAGTAAATGCTTATTTAGTGATTTAGCGCCTTGTCAAATTCCATTCGTATTTGGAAAAATCCTACAAAGGAGTTAAACCCTTTGGTAGTAGAACCAACCAAGGAATTACTCAACTCTCTCCAAGTAAATACC
>FIZR01025202.1:35402-108246 GCA_900060175.1 Ferrisia virgata | reverse complement strand
TGACCAACCAAATGAATTTCCGAGCCTCATTCCATCCCCCCCCCCCCATCATAATAAAAATATCAATTTAAAAACAACATTTGGGGGCAGAACTTCTGAGAGAGAAGTCGAAATCAAAAATGATGATGATTTTCGGATGAAAAAAGAACCCCCCCCCCCCATATCTTTCTTCTTAATTGGCTCAGTATGTTGATTTTTGGATATGTTATACAATTTTTAATTCTCTATCAATTGGTTGAAAAAGGGAAAATTTTCGCGTTTTTGACCTCTCAGCACCCCCCTCCACCAAATTGGAGCATAACTGAATTTTGACTCAAGTTCATTCCCACTCATGTATATCTAATCCATTGCTTAATTAACCTGATTCACCAAATTGAAGCAATTTTGGTCGTTATCGAGCGAAGTAAATGATTTTAATGTTCTGAGAAGGAGGGGGGAGGAATAAAATAAAAAAGTAAAATGAAAATAAGTAACTCACGTGGCTAAAAATCATCTTAATGGTCTTCTAGGACCCCAAAACGGATTTCATTTATATCCCTTCTCCCCTTCACCCTTCATTGGTCGATATACTGTAATGACCTGGTTTTCATTTACAATATGACGTAGAAAATCAGGCTAAAAAAAATTGAATATGTTTGTAGGTCAGTTCTTCTTCAAAGAATAGGCATGCAACTTGAAAAGTTTATGCAGAATCTGCATTTTGCTTCCGCCTGCGGGTATGCAACCAGTTGTACACATTCATCTCTCCCTTCTAAAGCGAATGTAGGCAATCAAACATGCATTTAATTTGATTCCTCGTCAAATTATGGATATTGATCCTAAAAAATGTACCCAGAACCGACATTTTACATCTACTTTAAGGTAAGCAACCATGTGCATTTGTCGTCAATGAAGTCAAGATGAGCGATCGAACGTGCGTGTATATCAAATAGTCCTCCTTCAAAGTGCAGCTTATGCAACCTCAAAAATATACTGTAAACCCTCATTTCGTACCTACTTGAGCTGAAATCAAAAGTATGATGATTTTTTTGTGAAAAAGTAATCCAGTAATATTACTTTGATTTTCTAAAAAAATACTTAATGTCATCGTGGTAGATTTATCGAGTCTCTCAAATGGACCTTTTACATCCTACCGGAGGTGGATTCACGTAAATATTTCAACACCATCGATACCTTCGATAAAACAAACCCTGCATATCTGTATTCTCCGCAGAACTTATCGATTAATTTTTCGACAACTTAGTCTGCTTACATATTTTTTTTTTTTTTCGAATCATACCGAAGGCTTTGCAAGCTACATACATCTACTGCACTACCACTGCGTACAAAAAATAGTCCACAAACAACGATAGTTTATCTTCATTAGCGTCCGTCCTCGTACGAAGCTATATTAATTAATCGCCATAATTATCGAAATTCGATACCATAGTCGACAACTCATATATGTATACACGGTGATTCGAATGCTGTCCAATCAGAAGGAGAAAAAATTTCGCGTTAATAACGGCTTCCGAATCTAATTAAACCCTCAATCATTGGTAAATTGACCCTTGGCAGTTGGCATTTGTCGTTGATTTATGGGCTAGCGAGAGATATAGGCAGAGAGAGAGAGAGAGAGCAGAGAGCAGAGTGAGTGGGGAAGCCATCTATGCACAGGCATACGCGATACAGCCAGAGGCAAGCATCGTATCGGTATTCGATATACTTACCAGGAGGGAGTATTTAACGAAAGAGAGAGTGTGTGTGTTTGGAAAAGAGCACGGTATGGCATACAGTAAGGGAAAGAGCTCGTCAAATGTCCATTAGCTAGTAAATTACCAGTACTAAGTATTATGTGTATAGCTCTACATGGCTCGTCGTACCTACCTATTTATACATATATATATATCTATACCTATCTAATACACCCAACATAGGTTTTTCCATTAACACGCTAACTCAGCATGGCGTGGCATGCTAAAGCACAGCACAGCACAGCACAGCCCTTCACGCCACACAGCAACAACAACCATCAATATACGACCTGTTTAATTATAGAATTATCGAAGACCTTTATAATTACATTAAATATCGATACTACACGATGCTATCAGATACTCGTAGATAGCTCAGATAGATACAAATGTTGGAGAAAAAGGTCGACCCGACGCGACGACAACGATGAAATTTCAACCCAACCAATTTTTTTTTTAATACTTTTACCCTCTTACCTCCGGTTGGGCGAATTTTGTTACGCGTGTACTCGTGTAAAAGCTTACACCAGACTATAATAGAGGTCGTTGTCGTCGTGCAGATTGGCGGCGCATACATCTCTTCCATCAGCACGAGTGTTTATAATCTTTTAGTTTTCTTTTCCTTTTTACACATTGGTACATATCACGGGCTAGTTTTTTCACCCTTATTTCGTCGTGGCACGTTCAATCGTTCACGTCTGCGGTATAAATGCGAATACGAGATACATCGACGGTATCATATTTTGACAAATGAGACCAATGAGGAAAAAAAAAACCCCCCTTATACTCGGAGCAACACCAGAAAATATAGGTAGATGTATATACTCGTGTATAGGCTTCGGATTTAAAACACTGTGTCGGTGTCGAGAATTTTTGGGCCACGAACGTGACGTCGTTATTGTAAATTTAGCCATACGAGAGCGTAGTACAAAGTGGTGAGGGCAGCGAGTGGGTTCAAAAATGAGATTCGATGAAGGAAAAATACCTAGATGGGTATTTTTTTTCTTCACGGTCGATCTTTAAATTCATCAGAAGCACGTGGCAGCACCCACCACGCTAGCCTGGCCTCGGCCTCGTACGTAGGTGCAATGTGTATAATTATTTTTCATTATTGTTATCATAATCGACATCTTCGTCAATTCGCTATACCTATTATTTATCGACACGACTTTATTCGCACCGTAAGAACGAAATTACGCCAGGTACCTAGGTTGAAATTTGAACATTTTTTTCAGCCTGATTTTCTATGCCATATTGTCAATGAAAAACAAGGCCATTACAGTCTATCAACCAACGGCGGTTGGGGGGAGGGGAGAATACCAACTAAATCCGTTTTGGGATCCTGGAAGGCCATTAAGACGATTTTTTAGCCGTGTGAGGTATTTATTTTTATTTATTTTTTCATTTATTCCGCCCTCCCCCTCCCCCTTCCTCCTTCCCGGAACATTAAAATCATTTACTCCGATCGATAACGACCAAAATCGCTCTAATTTGGTGAATCGGCTTAGTCTAGCTACGGATTAGGTGTATTTGAGTGTGGATGAACTTTTATGTCAAAATTCAGTCAAGCCCCAATTTGGGGGAGGGGGTGCTGAGAGATCAAAAACGCAAAAATTACCCCTTTTTAAACCAGTTGATAGAAAATCAAAAGTTGTATAACATATCTAAAAATCAGCCCACTTAGCCGATTAGGACGGGAGATATGAGGGGTTTCCTCCTTTTTGACCCTGAAAAAAGGCTGATTCTACCCTATCACCCCAGTAATTTGAGCTGGAAAGTTGAAATTCCCTATCTGCATTTAATTGGGGACGTGGATGTGTTTTTTGGGAGTACCGACTTCTCAGCTCCATTGCACCCCCTCACAGCCCCGAAAAAATGGTTTTTAATAGGGTTTTCTCATTTTTTGAGCTTATTGAGCTTGTTCCTCACATAACTTCCCTCCAAATTGAACTAAGAAGTTAAAATTAGGTATGTACATTTATTAGAGACCCTAAATGTACCTTTTGGGATTCTCGACTTTCCAGCTTCATTTCATCCCTTCACAACCCCAACAAAGTGGTTCTTTAATCTTTTTTTTCCAATTTTTGGAGTTTGTTCCTCGCACAACCCCCCCTCCCTCCAAATTGAGCTAGAAAGTTGAAATCAGCTATGTTTTTCTTATTTTTGTCAATTTCATACAAGTTTCAACAGTTTTTTGTGATTTTCGATGATTTTTTTGTACATTTTTCACTCTTACTTTTCATTTTTTCGTAAATTTTTAATAAAATTTTTGCTTTTTGTACCAGTTTTTGTAAAATTTCTACCATATTTGCAAAGATTTTCGACGGTCAGTTTTCACTCCATTTTGTCAATTTTTTTACGCAATTTTCGATGATTTTTAACAATTTTTTTTCATTTTTTAGGTCAATTTTCACCTAATTTTTGTGTGTTTTGATCAATTTTTTGCATCGTTCTCAAATTTTGATCAATTTGTCCAATGAATTTTATCGATGTAAATTTTTTAAATTCGCGAGAAAAAATTGTCGACCAAAACGGACTACTTTGTGAGTAAAAAACTTGGTGGAAAATGGTTTTTCGAGTTTTGCCAGATTCCCCCCCCCCGTTCATTGAAAGTAGGCATAGAACATGGAATTTTTCTCAAAATAACCTCTTCTGATTTTTGTGTATAAAATTCGATTTAAAATTGTCGAAGATTTTTTTCCAAACCACCCAATTACGCAAGTTCGAATAAAATCGAATTTAAAAATTAGCAAAAATGAAAATTCTCAATGCCAACGTTGAAAAAAAGTAACACTTTGCCCCATAACAATGGGATGGAGAGGTTAGACAAGGTTTCCCCCGACCACAACAACCAAATTTCATTTGTTAGCTTCAAATTTCAGCTTTGGGTCAGGTTCACCCATCTTATCCACTGGTACCCTCTAAGCCTTCTAGGTGAATTTGGAGGGGATACATACGAGCAAACGGTTTTCTTCGAGGCCAAAAAGAGGGAAAAACCTCATATTTCCGCTGAAGCTAATTTTTTGGCATATTGCACAATTTGCGATTATCCATCGTTTAGTTTGAAAACGAACAGTCTGCCCTTTTCTTCATCTTCACTCGTACCTTTTCTCTGTTTCTGTGTTTGTTGGCTTGCCCTGTGCTCCGCACCACCTCCACACTAAGGCTCGCTTCCTCTTACATTATAAATAAACGTTAAAAGGTCTCGTAAGATTTGCAAACGTCAAGCCACGCCGACTGTTTGCCAATTACCATTTAGTGCCTGTAGTTATGTTTGCCTTCGTTTTGCAAAAAGGGGTTGTACCAGTGACGAGAGAGAGAGAGAGAGAGAGAGAGACGTGTATTGTCGATCTGGCGACAAACTATTCGTACTTCGGCTTTTATTCCTGTTCGACGCGGCGCGCCGTTTTTAGGCGTATTAATTATTTGTTTTGCGAAGAAGACTGGAATATTTTTACGCTTCATTGGTCATGCGATGAAAGCAAAATGTGGCTTTGTTCGTCGTCGTACCTCTAGGTGCATATGTTATAGGTAGGTAGGTAGGTCTGGGTACACGATGTAGAAAAGAAAACCTACGCATGAGGCGGGGGGGGGAGAAAGGGCGAAAAAAAAGGGCTGCCTAATGCTAGTCGTTTATCACGTACCCTCATTAGTGTCACGGTAGAGCGTCAAGTTTTGTCGTTTCTTTCTCACTATGTGTGTTTCACGTTGCACCATCATTTTCCTCTTACAGGGTAGACGAGAGGGGGGGGGGCGACGCGTCCTAGATGGAATGTACTCGTACACATCTTCATCTGTGTGTGCCACCTTCTTCTTGCTCGTATAAACAATATTTTCGCCAGTCCTGTTCATCTTATCGATACGCGTGCGACCTGTGTGCAGAAAAATATCCCTCTCTCGTACGAGGTACAACGAATGCTCCCCCTCCCCATCCCGTATACCTTTCTGGGCCGATAACCAACCCTTATCGTATTACGTCGTTATATTTATTAGGAGTATTATTATTACTAAGTAGATACCTAGACTATCCACCTACCAGGCAAAAGGTAAAAATTATATCGATGTTATGGGAAATTCATTATAGATAAATGGTACCTATCGTTGCGAAGGTGAATTTTTATCTCTTTTTTTTCTTCTTTTTTTAACCCAATTTGAAATACTTATATGGTATGGGTACGCGAAGAACACCTGTTAAGAGGTGCATGTTACGTGAATAGTGTAGAATATCTACGAACAAGGGTGTGGTATTGGTGATGGTGAGGAGGGGAATGAATTTAGAAATGTGGATGGTTACTCTTTTTTTTTTTTACTCGAATGGTCTAGTAAACCGAAGGTTGTGGTTTTTTTTATCTTTTTATCGGCGTTGCTGAGTGTATTATTAGTTACCTAAATTTATACCTGGTGTCCCACAATCGCCGAGTTACAATTTTACTAAGATGGATGGGTAAAGTATGTTATTTTCGTGATAATTTTGGCGAATCTAATATTTCTGGAAAGTTGACTCTGGTTTCAGTACTAATTATAGTTTGGAAGTGATGTATCCTTTCTTTCCTTCCTTTACTATCGGTTGGTAAATTTATGCTCATTTTCTATGTCGTATTGTCAATGAAAACCAGACTATTACGGTCTATCGACCAAGGGCGGGGGGGGGGCAAAAAATCCGTTTTGGGGTAGTGGAAGACCATGCAGACAATTTTTGGCCATGCCAGATACTAATATCAAAAGATATTTAATAGCGCATTCTGGAAAAAAAATCGTCAACAGTGTGACGTCATCACTGGACTGACATCAGTGGACAGATTTTTATGGTCTGAATTGACATCAGTGGATTTATTTTATGAAGGATTAATTTTATAATTTTAAGTTGAAATGTTGAGAAAAATTAGAGATATGGCATTAATGGACTTATTTTATGAAAGATGGATTTAGTTGACTTGTCAAAACAGTGGACCTTGACCTTGAATCGGATTTTATAATTTTGAGTTGAAATGTCGTAATCCGTTACTCTGGATTGATTTTGAGATTTCAAGTTGATATGTTGAGAAAAATTATAGATGTTATTAGTGGACCTTCAACAGTGAGATGTCATCATTGGACTAACATCAGTAGACAGATTTTTATGGCCTGAAATGGCATCAGCAGACTTATTCTATAACGAATTGATTTTGTGATTTCAAGTTGAAATGTTGAGAAAAACTCAAGATATTATTAGTGGACCATCAGCAGTGTGACGTCATCATTAGACTGACATCAATGGTCAGATTTTTATGGTCTGAAATGACACCAGTGGACTTATTTTATGAAGGATTAATTTTATAATTTTAAGTTGAAATGTTGAGAAAAATTAGAGATATAGAATTAATGGACTTACTTTATGAAAGATGGATTTAGTTGACTTGTCAAAATAGTGGACTTTGATCTTGAATCGGATTTTATGATTTTGAGTTGAAATGTCGTCATCCGTTACTCTGGATTGATTTTGAGATTTCAAGTTGAAATGTTGAGGAAAATTAGAGAAGTTATTAGTGGACCATCAACAGTGTGACGTAATCATTGGACTGATATCAGTGAACAGATTTTTATGGCCTGAAATGGCATCAGTGGACTGATCTAATGAAAGAATGATTTTATGATTTTAAGTTGAAATGTTGAGAAAAATTAGAGGTGTGAAATCAGTGGACTTATTTTATGACGGATTGATTTTATGATTTCAAGTTGAAATGTTGAGGAAAATTAGAGATGTTTGAAGTTGACTCGTCAAAACCATGGACCTTGGCCTTAAATCGATTTTATAATTTTGAGTGAAATATTGTCATCCGTTGTAACGTGTAATCAATTGACCTTTACTCTGAATTGATTTAAGATTTCAAGTTGAAATGTTGGAAATTATACTGATCTTTTTTTAGCCATGTTTCACTGTTTAGGAAATCGAACTTATGCAGTTATGAAATTCCAAAGTTAGAAAAAAGAATCACATTTGAGTGTAGGTGTGAAAAAATTGTCCCTAACAGTGAAAGAAAATGGCCCAATTTCGCTAAAAATATAGAAGACAGTTTTCCAAGTGACAAGTATTAAATGAAAAAAAAAAAAAAAAAAATTGCACTAATTACATTTAAAATATAAAAACTTACATTCTTTCGATGTTAAATCTTTGCTTGCAAAGAGTGCTTTTCATTATTTTTATTTCTTTTTCCCAAACATTAAAATCATTTACTTTGCTCAATTCTGACCAAAATCGCTCCAATTCGGTCAATCGACTCAGCTGGACGGCGGATTAGAAATATATGAGTGGGTGGGTCAAAATTCAGTTTTGCCTCATTTTGGGCAAGCAGATGCTGAGGGGCCAAAAACATAAAAATTGTTCCTTTTCGAGTCATTCGATAAAAAATCCAAAGTTGTATGATGTATTCAAAAATCAACCTTTTAGATCAGTTGAGAGGGGAGATATGAGGTTTTCCCCCTGTTTGACCTTAAAAGAGTTCCCGACTTTTCAGTTCCATTGTGCCCCCTCACAGTCCTAAAAATGTGATTTTTTGGTCAGGTTTTCTCATTTTTTGATTTTTTTGAGTTTGTTCTTCGCATATCTCTCCCCCAAATGAAGGCAGGAAGCTGAAATTTGATATGTACATTTAGTAGGGGCCCTAGTTGTACCTTTTGGGGCTCTTAACTTGTCAGATTCATTGCATCCTTTCACAGCCCCAAAAATTCAGTTTTTTTCTCGTTTATTAGAGTCTGTTCCTCGCATAACTCCCCTCCAAATTAGGCTAGGAACTTGAAATTAAATCCCTAAGGTTTATTTCACGAGCAAAGCGAGCGAAATTGCTTAAACTCGTCGAAAATCACTCATCTTTCGTGCTGAATACGATATTTTTCTTCAACAAAAAAGATGAACGTTTGTTTGTACCCCGGAGCGATTAACGAGGGGGTCATAAAGCAGCATTTAATCTCTCCAATTATGGAAAAAAAAATTTTAATTCGAATTTGACGATAATGACGATAACGTCATCATGTTCGTTATACTATTACATGTCTTCAGGGTTTTTTGTTTTTTTTTTTTTTTCAATTCTCGTGATTATAATACCTCGCGAAAATCAGCCTGAAAATGATTTCCCCTATCGATTGGATCTTAAATTGTGGACACCTTATATACACTCGAAAAATAATAATGAATAAATAATAAAAAAATGGTTGATATAATGGTATAAGCTGCATTTTTCTGTTGAACCTTTTTTACCTAGATTTCGTTTCGTTCTTTTCGTACCTTTTATTTTTTCTTCTTTTCGAACCGATAGCGGACCCAAATATACCCAAGTATCCGTAACGAACCCATTTTTTCGAGCATTTCGTTATTAAAAAGTTATCTGAGGGGGTTATTCTCTTTTTTTTCCTACGTTCATTTAAGTTACGATGAAAAAAAATTGAAATTCTTTACCTGGCTGCAGAATTGTGCGAAATATGCACTCCGTACGGTAATGAGTGAAAGAAAGATAGAGTAAATGTAGAGGGAGAGGAAGGCGGGAGGTGAGGAGGGAGGTATTGTACGGTGAAAAGATAGCTTGGAATTTATTTAATTTTGATCGTCACGGAGTTTTTTCAGTTTCGCCTAAGTTGAATACGTGTTATTTGAAAAATTGTCGTATGTGTTAATAAAATTGCATATCCAGTTTGCCGTAAATACGTGAACAAAATGACGTCATAAATGGGAATATCTCTCGGAAATACGTACGGGTGATTTACTTTCCTTCTTTGTCGTAGATTTTTTCATGACAAAGGGTGAATTTTTGAAGAAGTGAGATATGGAGGGGGAGGACGGGGGGGTCAAGTGAAAGAGAAAGGTAGAAATTTTCGAAAAGGTGTATAAATCTACACATTGCAACTAACGGAAACTGAACGGATTGGTTCTGGGCTTTGCATATTTATTTCTAGAAAAGGATTATGCAATGAGATATACGTCATTTTTCAAATGAAAACTTGATTTTCGAGTTACAGTGTTGCCCAATTCAAAAATCTCGAAATTTTAAAAATTTGTAAAAATTCAAATTTTGAGCTGATATGAAAATTCATGCGTCCTAAAATCCGTTTTGGGGTTCTAGGTGATAATTAAGACGATTTTTAGCCATATCGGATGTTTATTTCACCCCCCCCCCCGAAATTAAAATCATTTACTCCGCTCGATACCGACCAAAATCACTCCAATTCGGTAATTGACTTAGTTTGGCGGCGGATTAGATATATATAAGTGTAGATTAACTTTGGTCAAAATTAAGTTATGCCCAAATTTGGGAGAGGGAGGTGCTGAGGGGTCCAAAACTCAAAAATTGCCCTTTTTAAGTCAAATTATAGAAAATCGAAAGTTGTATAACATATCCGAAAATCAATCTACTAAGCCAATTAGGACGAGTGATAAGGGAGGGGGTATTCTCCTTTTGACCTTGAAAAACACCTTTTCCTCCCCTATCTTCCCACTAATTTAAGTACATTTAATTGGAGATCTGGATGTGTTTTTTTTTTTTTAGGAATTATGACTTTTTAGCTCCATTACACCCCCTCACAGCCCCAAAAAGTGGTTTCTTGATAGGTACTTCTCATTTTTTGGAAACCCTGACTAGTAGAATCGTTTTGTCTGATATGTTTTTTCTATTAATGAAATTGCTGAAATTTGAAATTTCGCCAAAACTCGCCGACTCTATTTTACTATTAAAGTTTGAACGGTCCATGGTCCAAATTGAGGGAGGTCCAATTTTCGGGATGGGGTAAGTGATGATGAACAATTTAAAAGTGGAAAAGTTTTATTGCCAATCGATAGGAAATCAAAAGAGCTATAACATATCCAAAAATAAACTATCTACGTCGATTACAGCCCAAGAAATCGGTCCATTTGGACCATTTTACAAATATTTCGACAATTGCTCGTCTATACAGTTCTTACTAATTCACCTAGAGGGTTAAAACTTGGTAGGTAGTTGACAGTAGTGCCTAGGGTGTGCCTTTTGGGGATCTCGACATCCCTGCCCTTAAACTATCCCATTACAGGTCCAATAAATCGATTTTTTCAACGTTTTCGATTAATTGCTCGTTTGTACAGGTCGCCCTAAATTTAGCCAGCACCTTGAAACTTTGTACTGTGGTCGAGAAAATATGTAGAATGTGCCTTTTGGGGGTTTGAATCATTCCTGTCCAAATGAACCACCTCTACAGCTCTGAAAAGGAGATTTGTTTTTAATTTTTTCCAAATTTAACGATGAATATGGGTAATCCTAATGCGTTTCCATGGAAATCTTTTTTTACCGTCGATTTTTACGAGACGATGGCGAAGAGATCAAAGGTCGACTATCTGTTCTAAAGTGTACCTACACTTTTTTCCAAATTTATATTCAAGCTATGACAATTTATTATCGCGGGAGGAAATGCAGAAATCAAAAAGTGTACCACACTAAATTATCGATATGGTTCAAACAAAACCTGTACGACGAATTAGGGACCTGGCCAACAGGAAAATCTGATTCCCTTTTTTTTTTAAGTTGTTCACCTCAAGACTTTTAAAACGTTTGATGTCCAATTATTGAAAAATTTTTCAAGTTTTTATGCGAATTTTCCACCATCTTGGAATAATTTTCGAGCACCTCGAATAATATTTGCATAATTTTCAACGTTAGAAAATACGAGTCACAAAACATCAAAATAATACGCGAGAATGCGTATTACGGAATAATTATCGAAGCATTCTGAGCTACCCCCCCCCCCTTTCGCCACTCGTCTTGCACATTTCACTTTACTTTCGCGAACAAATGCGAATATACGAACGATGATTCGGCACATTTTGAAAATCACGCATTAGGTCTTACCCTACCCCACCCCACCCCCAAACACGTTAATTTTTCCGAAAATTTCTCGCGTAAAAATAAATCGAACGAGAGGAGCTATACGAGAGGCAGGTTCGCCCTATCCACCTTATTCGCGAATCATTTTTTACATTCGCCGAAAATCCAGCAGCGCGTAAGTACACGCAACGAATTACGTGTATTTTCGACGAAGTAAATTATCGACGCGAGCGAATTTGCGAAAAAGAAGAAGGAAAAAAAAAGAAGTAAAATAAAATAAAGACCGAAGAGAAGCGAGGAATGGGTCGGTATCGAGGGTTCGAGGGTTTAAACCGTCTACATGTGCTATACGTGGTAAACGAGGCGTAAAAAATACGAAACCAACCATAGGGAAGCCGTCAGTGAAAAATAATAACACATTCGCTCGAAGAAATTAGTACTCGTTTTGGTAATTGCTTCGAAATATCTATGTACGTGTGTGTTAGTGCGTCGTTTTTTTCACCCATACCTTAGCCACCTCTCTTCTCGATACGGCTAAATACTTCACGTATATTACCCCATATGTGAACGCGAAGCCCAATTTTCAGTATAGGCTGCCGCCTCGACATCGGCAACAACAACAGCACGCAAAATGCCAATAAGTAGTACGCATAAGCTTGCGATCTTCGCACTTACTTTTCAGCTCTACCGTTCGTCTCTACCCTCGGATTATTTTTCTTATTTTCATTCGATCGTCGCCTATAAGATGTAGTTGCCAAGCAGGTAGGTACAAGCCTATTTAAGTCATGTTGTATTGACACATCGATCAGAGGTTTAATTTACCGTATCGAAGAGCGCACATACACACGCACACCAACACATACACATACTCGAACGAATTCAACTTATTTCTAATAAGTACCTGGCTAACAAACCTGCATATGTATCTATGGAAAGTAAAACTATGCACTGTTCGCAACAATGGAATCGATTCGAAGTGGGGAGGAGTTGGGTGGATCGTTTTTGACTTCGGGCAGAATTTTTGCAGTGGTAAAAAACCAGTTCCGAAAAACGGTTCAAAATTTGAAAAACATTTTATTAGAAATTGTTTTAGTAACGATTAGTTTTACCCTTAAAGACTATTTCAGATGATTTTCGAATGTGAACTTTCTCTATAGGGTCTTATAAGAATTAGATTTTTTTTAACGTATTTGTTGTATTTTCAACCATCTCCTGCTGTTTAGTTCCAGGCTTCTCATTCGTCTTTTTAGCCTAATTTTAATGAAAATCAGAATATTACAATCTATCGACCAACAACGGATGAGGGCAGTTTTAAGGTTGTAGTAGACTATTAAGATGATTTTTAGCCATGTCACATATTTATTCTTATATATATATTTTTTTTCACGAACATTAAAATCATTTACTCCGCCCGATAACGACCAAAATCGCTCCAATTCAACCAATCGGCTCAGTTTAGTGGCAAATTATATGTATATGAGTGTGGATGAACTTGGGTAAAAATTCAGTTATGCCCTTATTTGGGGGAGGGAGGTGCTGACGGGACCAAAACTCAAAAATTGCCCTTTTCCAAGCCAATTGATAGAAAATTGAAAGTTGTATAACATATCCAAAAATCAATCTACTAAGCCAATTGGGACGAGTGATAGGGGGGAGGGGAGATTCTTCTATTTGACCTTGAAAAAGAGCCGTTCCTCCCCTATCTTCCCGCTTATTTGATCTAGAAAGTTGAAATTTCGTATGTACATTTAATTGGAGACCTAGGTGTGTTTTTTTTTTACGAATTATGACTTTTTAGCTCCATTACACCCCCTCTCCCCCCCTCACAGTCCCAAAAAAGTGGTTTTTTGATAGGTATTTCTCATTTTTCGGAAACGAATCGTTTTGTCTAATATGTTTTTTCTATTAATAAAATTGCTGAAAATTGAGATTTCGCCAAAACTCGCCGACTCTATATTTTCCTATTAAAGTTTGAACGGTCCATGGTCCAAATTGAGGGAGGTCCAATTTTCGAGCTGGGATAAGTGGTGATGAAAAATTGAAAAGTGGAATAGTTTTATTGCCAATCGATAGGAAATCAAAAGAACTATGATATATCCAACAATAAACTATCTACGTCGGTTACAGCCCAAGAAATCGGTCCATTTGGACCATTTTACAAATATTTCGACAATTGCTCGACTATACAGTTCTTACTAATTCACCTAGAGGGTTAAAACATGGCAGGTAGTTGACAGTAGTGCCCAGGGTGTGCCTTTTGGGGGTCTCGACATTCCTACCCTTAGACCATCTCATTACAGGTCCAAGAAATCGATTTTTCAACCCCAATTCGGGGGAGAGGGTGCTGAGAGGTTAAAAACGTAAAAATTGACCATTTTTAAACCGATTGATAGAGAATCAAAAGTTGTATAACATATCCAAAAGGCAACCTCCTGTGTCAATTAGGAGGGGTGATAGGAGGGGTTTCCGCTTTTTTGACCTTGAAAAATGACTGTTTCGTCCTTATCTCTCCACCAAATTGAGCCAGGAAATTGTAATTTTGTATTTACGTTTAGTTAAGGCCCTAGATGGGGTAAGGGTTCCGAACGCGTCTGTTGTTTCAAAAAAGCAAATGATTCGTCCCCAAAAGTAACACAATTTTTGGCATATTTATTCGAAAATGGAACCCTTCTCGACTTCAAAACTGTTATCACATTTTTGAGATCGAATTGCAAAACCCAATCAGAGGTCCTCAAAGTTGATGCTATTGATTTCAGTTTTTAGCATGATTTTCTATGTCATATTGTCAATGAAAACCAGGCTGTTACAGTCTATGGACCAACGACCGAT
Source organism: Ferrisia virgata (assembly GCA_900060175.1). NCBI lineage: Eukaryota > Metazoa > Arthropoda > Insecta > Hemiptera > Pseudococcidae > Ferrisia > Ferrisia virgata. The sequence continues at coordinate 93,863 of FIZR01025202.1, read as the reverse complement.
GAGAGGTAGGGGAGGGAATATCAATAAAATCCGTTTTGGGGTCCTAGTAGACAATTAAGAGGATCTTTAGCCATGTTAGATATTTATCCTCCCCCCCCCCGAAAATTAAAACCATTTACTCCCCTGGATACTGACCAAAGTTGCTCAGTTTGGCCGGTGGATTAGATATATATGGGTGGGGATGAACTGGGGCCAAAATTCATTCATACCCAAATTTGGGGGGGAGGTGCTGAGGGGTCAGAAACGCATAAATTTCCCCTTTTTGAGCCAATTCATAGAAAATCAAAAGTTGTATAACATATCTAAAAATCAATCTCCTAAGTCAATTAGGAGGGGAGATATTGAGGTTTTCTCTTTTCCTGACCTTTAAAAAGGGCTGTTTTTGTCCTATCTCCCCAACAAATTCAACCGGGAAGTTGAAATTTGATATGCACATTTAGTTGGCGCTCTAAATGTGCCCTTTGGGTATTCCAACTTCTTAGCTCAATTGCACCCCCTTACAGCCCCAAAAAAGTAATTTTTTCTCATTTTTTGAGTTTTTTGATTTTGCTCCTCACAAAACTCTACTCCTAATTGAGCTAAGAACTTGAAATTAGGAATGTAGATTCAGTGGGGGCTCTAGATGTACCTTTTCGGAGTCTCGACCTCACAGTCCCAAAAAGTGGTTTTTTGGTATTTTTTCTAATTTTTCAAGTTTGTTCCTCGCATAACTCCCCCCCTCCAATTGAGTCAGGAATTTGAAATTAGATACGTATTAGTAGTGGCCCCAGATGTCCCTTTTGCGGGACTCGACTTTTCAGCCTCATCGCACCCCCTCGCAGCTTGATGTATGTGGGTTTTTGATCAGGTTTTCTTATTTTCCAAATTTTGTTCGTCGCATAACTTCCCTCCAAATTGAGTTTAAAAGTTGAAGTTAGGTATGCCCTGTTGGGATTTCGGATCGATTTTCTCGAAAAAGTGCGGGGGCGGAGGGGACTTAAATCTTGGTCACGAAAGTTTCTCGATGGGACCCATCTATCATCTTAATTTTGTCAAAATATCTCAGCAGGGCAATTTCACCAATCTTATCTCCCCATGCCCTTTCTCCTAGAGACAGAAGGGTATAATGTTTACAACGTTTTTTTGACACTGATTCACAAATATTGTGCCCTATTGCGTTTCGATTTTCAAAAAAAAAAAGTCAAAAACGACCTCCGCCCCGGCTAGTGAGGAGGCGTGGGAGGTGGGGATGTAAATTAACATATTTAATGCTCGTTTTACCCATCGCGCACTGCACCTTTTCCATTAGGTACATTGTGTTTATTTATTTAATCTACCAATAACAACCTACATATTTGCAAAGGGGGCACGGCTGAACGAAGAAAACTAAAAACAGAACTCAAAAAACGAGCGTATTGGGATCAGCTTGAAAGTAGACTACATTTCGCCGACATTATTTTTCAATTTAGCTCGTTAGAATATAACAATATACTTATATCCGTATATGCTTATTATATAATGTATAAGTAACGTGTATAATACAATATCATAATATTATAAGCGAAACTAAACCTTTAGCATCGAATCTCTTTTCTCGTTCCTTCGAGCATCACGCGTAACAAAAAAAATCGAAAATGAAACTTTTCCTGCTTTCGTTTTGCAGCCATTGAAAAAACACAACGGATTATTTTCCATTTTGATTGAGGTTTGGTAGAAAAATTATAGGGCGAATGTGAGGCGTGTAGGAGTCAGCTCCTTTATTATTATTTTTCACAATCTCTTAACAGACTATTTTCGTTCTCTTTCAAAATATTTTTTTAGCCCCATTTTCTTGACCCTGGTAACCGAGCTGAAAGGATACAATTTGAGCTTCTGCGCCTACTCCGATTAGATCCGTGACCACTTTTGGCTTTTTATAAGATAATTGAAAATTTACTGACCGCAAGAATTTATTGTTTAAAAAGGCCCATTAGTTCAAACACACGTCCGAAAATTTTTTAGATTATAGAAATTTTAAAAAGCAATATTTTCAACTTTTATTAATAATAATGACAATGACAGAATTGCTATGCAAAACTATGTAACTATTTCAGCCTAAATCGCCTACTCTGAGTCGAAAAAATTGCGTTTTTAGTCTTATTGGCAACGAAAACCAGATTATTACAGCCTATCGACCTGCGACTGATGACGGTGGGAATATCAACAAAATCAGTTTTGGTGTCCTGACCTGTTTTGGCCATGTCAGATATTTATCTTTATTTTTATTATTTTTTTTACCGAAGACTGAAACCATTTATTCTGTTTTATACGGACCAAATCCGCTCTAACTGGGTCAATCGGCTCAGTTTGTTGGCAGCGGATTAGATATATATGAGTGGGGGTGACCTTGAATCCAAATTCAGATGTGCCCAAATTTGGGGAAGGGGGTGCTGAAGGGCAAAAACGGCAAAAAATGTTCCCCTCTTGACCAATCGATAGAGAATTCAAAGTTGCCTAACATATCCGAAAATCAATTTCCTAGGTCAATTAGGACAGGTTTTATGAGGGTTTGACCTCGAAAGAGCTGCCCCCGCCCAATCCACCACCAAATTGACCGAGAAATTAAAAATTTGGTATTTAGAGGCCCTAGATATGTTTTTTGGCGGTTTTAACTTTTCAGCCTTGTTACACCCTCTCACGGCACCTAAAATATGGGGTTTTGGGTGCCCCCCCTCCGGCAATTAAAATCATTTACTCCGCTCGATACCGATCAGACCAAAATCACTTCAATTCGGCCAAATGGCTCAGTTTGGCGGCGCATTATGTACATATGTGTGGGGATGACTTTAGATCGAAATTCAGATGTACCCAAATTTGGGGGAGGGGGTGCTGAGGGGATAAAACTGCAAAAATAGTTTCCTTTTTAGTCAATTGATAGAGAATCAAGCGTTGCATAATATGTCCGAAAATCAATTGCCTAGGTCAATTAGAAGGGGTTTTATAAGGGCTTGACCTCGAAAGAATTGCCCCTCTCTCATTTCACATCCAAATTGACTTGGGAAATTAAAATTTGGTATGTACATTAAGTAGAGGTTTTTTGACGATTACGACTTTTCAGCCTTATTACACCCCCTCAAAGCATCTAAAATGTGGTTTTTTGCACCCCTCCCCCCACACATACACTAAAATCATGTACATGCGAGTGGGGATGACCTCGGATCGAAATTCAGATATGCTTAAATTTGGGGGAGGGGGTGCTGAAGGGTGAAAAGCGCAAAAATTGACCTTTTTTAAATCTATTGGTAGAGAATCAAAAGTTGTAAAACATATCCAAAAATAAGCCTCGCAGGTCAATTAGGAAGGGGCCTATGAGAGTTTTCCCCTTTTTTGACCTTGAATAAGAGCTCTTGATCCCTTACATCCCCACCGAATTCAGCGGTATGTTGCCTTTTAAAGGTCTCTACTTTTCAGCTTCATTGCACCTCCTCACAGTCCCAAAGATGTGTTTTCTTAGTCAGGTTTTCTAAATTTTTGAGTTTGTTCCTCGCATAACTCCTCTTCAAATTGAGCTAGGAAGTTGAAATTTGGTATGTACATTGAATAGGGACCTTCGATGTGTCTTTTGGAAGTCTAGAATTTTTAGCCTCGTTGCACCCCCTCACAGCTTCGAAAATATGTTTTTTGGTGTTTTTTTTTCTTATTTTTAGAGTTTGGTCTCCATTTAACTCTCCTTCCAAATTGTGTTGGGAAGTTGAAATTTGATGTGCTGATTTTTTAATTCCATTGAACCCTTTCTACCCGGTACTAAGCTTTTTTTAGCTCTCTAACTAGGATCTTATAATACTTTGGGAGGGAGTAAGGGGTGGTTTTGACACACCCGCTCCCCTTCTCAAATGAGTATATTTATGCCATGAAGAAGAAACGCTGATTCGAAAAATTATTTCGAACTTTTACTAAAGTTCGAGTTATCTATTTTTGTTACGTTTAACGAAAGTATAGCTTTTACCCTTGGCACTTTTTACATCGATCATTGCCCCCTTGCAAACTTGTAGCTAGATGGAAGCATCACACGAGACCATCGACATCCATCCGATTTGGGAATTACGAATACTCGGTGCTTAGGTATAAAATACCAAAAAACCACAGCCGTACCATTACCTCGTTCACGGTTGGCGACATAAGTACACCATCAGAGCTATGCAGCAATACAAACGACGATAAAATTCGCGAACTCGAGCTTTAAAACACGTTATAAAAATGTATCATCGTCGCCCGAATGGCTGGTTAAATGCGTTGTCGCCGATTTATCGTGCTTTTTCGCCCTCTATTCTCTTTCTTTATTCTACCATGTTCATTATCACAGCGTCATCATCTCGTCGTCTTTCATCGTACCTCGTAGGTAATAGTACATTACATAGACGTGTAACGCAAAACTACTCTTAAAAACGAAACTCAGCTGTACAGTATTTGTTTCTTTCGCGTCGATGACCGCCTCACATTAAGATGAGACGAATTCGTAGCGAGTGATAGTGAGTTCCACGATCTTCTTACGGTAAATACCTACACTTATGAGGGTAGGTGAGGAAGCACAAGCACCTTAAAGGAGTGGTATTTCGTGCGAAATAGTCATACACACGAGTATACCTATCTTATACACTTACTATAAAGCTGAAAAAAAAAATCCCATTAAATTTACGACTGCTAACGTAACGGTAGGTAGTAAAAAGAAGAGAAAAAAAAGTGAAATTCCAACCTTTTCGATGTTGGCAATTTTTGTGCCATTTTGTTGTACTCATTTTACTCGTATCAGAATCGCCTTTAATTCGTGCTAATTTGAAGTACCTTACCTATCTATTTGTTTTATGTCTCCTCGCCTTGAAAAAGTAGTAGATAATTTTTTAGCCTGATTTGCTCAGTTATATTTTCAATATAAACCAGACTATTATGGCCCATTAACCTGTATCGGATTGGGGCAGGGGTTCAACAAAATCAGTTTTTGGTATCTTAGAAGACGATTATTATGCATATGAGAGAACGAAAACCATTTCCCCCATTTTAAATTATACTAAACAGTAGTTGTTCGTGAATAGTTCTCGAAAAGTCGTATAGTTCAAAGTGTAATATTTGCTACAGAACTGGGTGTTTAAAAAAAAAAAAACATCATTTTTTCCACTACATATTCATCAATTATATCTAATAACGCTTGTTCACGAATGATTTTATGATAGTCATATTGGAATGGAAATTTTTAAAGAAAAAAATCATTTTGCCCATTTTAAAATATACCAGATAGCAGTTGTTCGCGAACAATTTTCAAATAAGCGTATTGTGTGGAATGTCACGTTTGTCACAGAACAGTCTATTTTTCAAAAAAGAATCATTTCGCCCATTACCAACTCATTTAATATATTAATTTTAATAACAGTCGTTCACAAAGATTATACTTATGAAAGTAGTGTTACTTACTGAACTAGAGTTTTTTTTTAAAAAAGAATCATTTTGTCCATTACAAAATGTACCAAACAGCAGTTTTTCGCGAATGATTCTTAAAAATTACTGCTGTTCAGCATATCATGTTTGTCAGGGAATGTGTTATTTTGAAAAAAGAATCGTTCTACTCATTACTAACTCAAACACGCACAAACGATCAAGTCGTTCATAAAAGATTCATTGAGTCGTCTTATTCACCGGTGAAAACAATTATAAAAGAATCATTATGCTCATTTTTAAATACACTCGACAGCAGCCGTTCGCGAATGATCCTAAACGATTCTTTCACTGCAATGTGTTATGTTTACCACCAAATAGGATATTTCCAAAAAAAGAGTCATTTTTCCCATTACTGACTCGACAAGTACGAACAGTGATAGTCGTTCGCAAACGGTTTTATGAGAAATGTGTTTTCAAAACGTTATTATCTCACTGAACGAAAGTTTTTATAGAAAGTACTATCTTGTCCATTTCCAAATACACCTCACTGAAGTCGTTCCCGAACGATTCTGAAAAGTTTGCAATGCTAGAATGTATTCAGCTTTATACAAAATGAATATTTTTAAAAACAAACCCTTTTGCTCACTAACAAGTGAACTCAAAATTAGTCGTTCGCGAACGATTGAATGAAATTTGAATCATTCAAAGAAATACATTCATTAGAATACATGGAATTATTTATGTACATTGTTTGCAAAAAGAAAGAATCATTTGGTTCATCTATAAATACTCCTAACAGGTGTGGTTCGCGAATGATTCTATTCAAAGACAATCATTCGCAGAATTTAAATACTGTTGATGAGTATAAAGCTCGAAGCGTAAAATCAACAAGTATCCGTTCGACAATGATTCATTCTAAGTAAGAATCAATTTGATCATGCATACAACATTACATCCTCTTCAGAGTTGATTTCAATGATTGAATTCAACTTCAAAAACCAGGGACCCAGAGTGACTCCGAAGCAGAGTCAAAATGATTCCAAAATAACTCCAACTTCGGCCTAACTTTCGAGTCAAGCCAGAGTCAAAGTTGATGAATTTTAGACTGACTTTGGAGTCAAGGTGTCAAAATGTAGATCAGTAGAATTATGACTTCCGGAGTTAGATGGTGTTTTCAAGAGTCAAGGTCTGAAGGTCTGTAAATGACTCCGGATTTAGTAGTGAAATTTTTTAAGTCATAAAAATTGAATCATTCCGCTACTCTGGAATCGAGGTATCAAATTCAATGGTCAGTAAAAAAGCACGACTCTAGAGTCAGATGGAATCAAAAGTAGAAGTCTGAAAATTACTCCGTAGTAGGACTGAAATTTTGGAGTCGTAAAAACTGAATCCTTCGCCAGCTCCAGAGTTGAAGTATCAAATTTAATGAAATCAAATTTCATCATGACTCCGGAGTCTGTTGTAGTCAAATTTTGTCATGGAAGTCAGTTTTTTCTCTGACTCTGGGTACTTGTCAAAAACCTTTCGATAACCATCAACAGAATTCGTTTGCAAACTGATTCAACTAACATCTCCTTTATGAAATTCTACGGAACTGGTTCGCGAACGAATCAGTCATCACGTGATTTTATTTGCTTATGCTTAATTCAACTTCAAAACAGCAAATCCATGCAAACAAATTCTCAAATTCAAGTCGTTCGCGAATGATTCGATCAATATTGCATAAAAATTCTGATTCGAATCATTTTTAAAAGTGAGCCATTCAATTCCTCTTCTGTACATCCTGATCTAAGAAAAGAGTTCGCGAACGAATCGTTAGTTAAAAGAATCATTTTGCCCATGATGAATTCTTACTCTGGCCTTACTCCGAAGTCAAGCGGGAGTCAAGAATGGTGGCATTAAAATTCATACAATGCGACCAAAAAGTTGAAACTTCCTAGAGGTAAAGTCTAGGTCACGTATAAATCCACGTGACACTTTTCAGCCTCCTAACTCGATTTCAGAAGGTAGAAGAGGTGAGAATCTGAGGTGTCCAATCTATACAGGATTAAAAAAGACATCCCCGCTCCCCTATATCACCACTCTCCCTGATTAACGTATAGAACTGATTTTCGGATATGTTAGATAATTTTTTATTCTGAGTATATCCAAATAATTTTTGCCATTTTGGCCCCTCAGCATCCCCTCTTCCAATATCAGACACAGCTAAATTTTGAACTAAGATCATCCAATCTATCTGCAATCTAAGCTTGACGAGTAAATAAATTATTTTGGACTTTGGGAATAAAGAAATAATAAAACAAAGAATAAAAATGAATATATAACATGCTCAAAAATGATCTCAATTACATTTTAGGACTCCAAAGTCCTCCACAAAACCACTATAAACCGATACATGTAATTCATTAGGATTAAAAACAGCTACCTTAAAGAGTTACCTTCATCTTTTTTCAAGGTTCTCTTGAAATTGCTGAAATTCTGTGATCAGCCTCTCATATGGATGGTAAGTTTTCAGAAATGGAAACTCTTTTATTTTTCGTTAATATTAGACGAATGGATTGATAGATAGGTAGGAAGGTAATTGGGTAGGTAGCCTACCTATATTAAATGTTTGAAACGATTCTGGCATCCGAGTGTTTTATTTTTAATCTTACCTAGTGCGGAAAAATCTTTCTCTTTCTTCCGTTTATACTCGTACGTTGTAAATCAGCTTTTCTACATGAGAGACGTTTTAAATCCCCGGTATACATCCGAGACATTAGTATTGTTAGCTCGTAGGCTGATATGTTGTGCGTTAATCCTCGTGTAATATGCCTCTACTTACCTACTACGTAAGCTTAAGCTTCTTGAATATTTCGATTTCTATTCGAGAGCAGTCAGGCCTTATGTTTTTGTTTCATTAAAATTACTCCTTCGCAGACGAATAATACGTAAGTTCTCGGCTAGGAAGAAGGTCACCTCATCAACCTACCCTCGTTCGAGGGAGTTACGCTTTTCAGTCAATATGCTTTTAAATATTGTCGTTTCGTCTACAACACAACATTTTGAACTTTTAAAAAGCGTTTTCATCCTCACCGACGAAAACACGACAGCAGAAAGGTACGGAGGAGGTATTAAGAAAAAAAAAAAAAAAGCGACACGCGTGAGAAATAGTTTTTCGGTGGGAGTTTGACGTGCCAAAGTATCGAACACTACTAATCTCGTTAAATTCCTTTCTGGAAGGAAGAAAAAAAGCTCCGTTACACTCTTCTCGAGCGTGTAGAAATCGAACGAACAACCAGCAGCAGAATAAGGATGCAATTCAGGCGGGAATTCTCGTATCTGCGACGAGTATACGTGTACAATGTACAATGTACCTATATTCATTCTAAGGTACAATAACGCTTTTGCTTTTATACCTTTGAAAAGGCACACCGCCATCGTCATCGTCATCGCGCCAAACAGAGAAAGCGATGCCGGAAAAAAGAGCACGAAAAGACGGACTGGAAAGCGTTGGGTCGCGCCGCACCGCACCGCAAAACTACATACTCGCAACGACAACGAAGATTCTGCTCACCTTTTCTCTACTTCCCTTCAATCTTTACGAGAATACCCTGCGAGGCTGCGAAACACCTCGACCTTAACAGAAATGGTCGTCGTCTCCGTCGTTATCGTAAGTCCTCTCGTATAGTATTTGTCTCGTGTCATTCGCTATATTATACGAGTATTGTTGTTGTAGGCACCTTCTCGTATCGTACCATTACTAACAACGACCCGCGCCACCAATACAACCAACAGTCGCCTTCGGCTTGGCTGGTTTTTTTTCCTCTACTTTTTTATTTATCTTATTTTTGTCCTTCTAGTGCTCTCGTGCCAGAAAAATTCTACGCGTAAATGTCGGTGATTTTTCTCGCCTTTTTTTGAACTTTGTACTTTGTACTCACGTAGCCCACGTACGTAGGTATTTTTTCTCTCTCGTTGTCAGTTTACGACGACAATGACGACGATGACGAAAAATATTCGCCGCTTTATTGTGTTCGACTCGAATTTCACAACCAGTGTTGTGTTCGGAATGTGCTAGTATATTGTACTGTACTTCATTCCTCTACTTCTTCTCCTCATTTCTTCATCCTGGGTTTCTTTTCTTTTTTTATTACCTACCCTTCGACGTTCTCGGCCGGATTATGATAATTTTTCACTCGTGTGTTGAATTTCAACCGTACTATATACGGTGTGTTATTGTCGCAATCGAACGCCTTCCATTTGACCATAATGCAACATAGATTGCACGTATGAGAATGGAATTGCCTATTTTAAGATTTCACTACTAAAAAGTACGTACGGGTATATTGAATCGAATGCCATTTCATTTGCGTTCAGAGTTAGACTACCTCGTAAGGTTCCCAAAGTGGAATTTTTTTTTATTAAACCGGTTCGGGTGAGGTACTGAAAATGAATCAGAAACTGGTTTCTTGAAATAAAATTCATTATGAAAACTCGGAAAACTCACAAAGCGTGATAAAAGTAAACTCGATCGATTGAAAAATAAATTTTTTGTATGTAGAATTTACAGAAACCAGTTATTAGGTTGTAGAAATTAATAAGAAACCGGTTTCATAAAAAGAAATACGAGATATGAGCTTAGATGATATGGTAAAAACAGGTTAAACTGGTTAAAAATTGGTTTCTGAGTATAGGATGCATAGAAACCAATTTCATCATGTTTTGGTTGAACTAGATCCAATAAAATTCAGTAAATAAATGAAAAACTGATTTCATGATATGAAATTCAAGATGAAAACCTGAAGATGAACTGATGAAGTAAAAGTAGATTAAACTGGTTGAACAGTAAATGTTCGGATGCAGAGTTGCAGAAATCAGTTTCATGATATTTACGTTAATTAATTGGAATAAAATCGAGAAACTGGTTTCATAAGATGAAATTTAAAATTAAAATTCTAAAAAAAGGCGAAAGTGCATTGAACCAGTTTAAAAACAATTTTTCAAATGCAACTGGTTTTACAACATTTGGATTGAACCTGATCTAATGAAATTCCTGTAAATAAATGAGAAACCGGTTCCCTAAAGAGAAGTTCGTGATGAAAACTCGTAAAATGTAGTCAATATATAAAAGTAGATGGAATCAGATTACCAATAAATTTTTTCAGTGTCGAATGCTTAGAAACCAGTTTCCTTATGCTTGGTTGGAACCGGTACGTGTGAAATTCTAGAAATGAACTAGAAACCGGTTTCATGAAATTTTAGATGAAAACACTTACGGTGCGATAAAAGTAGATTGAACTGTTTGAATAATGAATGTCCAATTCCTGAGTTGTAGAAACCGGTTTCTTGATATTTTCTTTAATGACATCGAATAAAATTGAAGAACCAGTTTCATAAAATGAAATTTCTAACTAAAATTGGTAAAATGAGATGAAGACAAATTTTTGAATACAAAATGGTGATAAAACTGGTTTCACAATGTTTGCATTGAACCAGATTCAGTAAAATTATATAAATAAATGAGGAAGCGGTTTCATAACACGAAATTCATGATGAAAACGCATAACACTGAGTCAAAGTACGGTAAACCAGCAGCAAAATTGATGTTCAGGTGCAGACTTGCAGAAACCGGTTCCGTGAAATGCGTGTTACTGGTTGTGAATAAAATTGACAAAACTGGTTTCATGGAATAAAATCTTGACTGAAAAATGGCAAAATGTGGAGAAATTTAGACGGAACCAGTTTAACAATAGATTTTAGAGTGCAGAATGCTTAAAACCGGTTTCATCATATTTGGTTAAAACCGATTCGTTTGAAATTCCACAAATGAATGAGAAACCGGTCTTAAACAATAGCAATTCCAGATGAAAACTCATAAAGTGCAGTGTAAGTACGTTGCACTGGTCGAATAATGTTTGTACCGGTATAAAAGTACCGAAACTGGTTTCATGAAGTGTGTTGATGGCTTCGAATAAAACAAAGAAACCAGTTTTATAGAATGATATTTAAGATAAAAAGTGGTAAAATTTGGCAAGAGTATGTTCAATTATTCAAGTGCAGAAGTATTGAAACTAGTTTAGTAAGGTTTTGGCTGAACTAGTTTTCAAGAAAACCAGTTGAATGATCTTTAATTTTAGCCAAAATTCAAAATGATGAAAAAAATGAAGTGAGGTATCGATTGTTGCTGACTCGAGTGCGTTAAATTCGAATATTGACTTACTTTTTTATTACGACCTCTCTGAATCCACCCGTAGCCCCCTCCCCCTCATATGTTCAAATTCAAAAAAACCAATTGACATATCAATTCTTACTAATTTGATGTCGCGGAGTTCGAATATCAACTTATTTTTTTAATGGATCCTCCTAGTACCTTGCTATCCTCAATAATAATAAAATTATCGCGAGCAAATATTAAAACAACCAATGGCATATCATTTCCCGCTAATTCTACAACGTTCAACTTTTCCTCGCATCTGTTCCAAATTGATTACAAAAATGAAAATATATCGAAGCAAGTATCTATCATCTACGAGCTGAGAATTCACCTCTCGCACGCCCGTTTAAGCGTTCTACACCATACGTAAGGAGGTCATTACGAACGTATACATACAGAATAAGAGAGGGGCAAAATTTTGAAATATTATAAGCCGTATGCATATAGATGAAAGCGTTTCTAGGAAGTATAGCTTCGCATAAATATCCTAATAATCTAGATTTGCACGAAAATTAGACAAGAGAGGATTTCAAGTCTCATAGGAGTGCTTTTTTGTTCGTTTAATATACGTATAGACGTACACTTATACAATACATGGTACGTATTTTCGATGCGACGCGACGATAAAAAGAGTCTATATATGATGAGAAAGCGCAAAAGGGGACGGGAAGATAGGCAGGGCATGGTAAAGATGTCGCAATGAAACGAGATCTGGCGTGTACGTTCATTGTTGTTTTTTCCTACCAACGAACGTAACGCAACCCAATCCAACAAACCTAATCAAAATGGAAATATTTTTCACGTAATGAAACTATCAAGTGGTAGCTGCTAACTAGATACCTAACCTTTACTTCTGCAAAATATCCACCGTTTCGTCAACTTTTCATATTTATGAGTTATTTCGAGTTAAATTATATTCATACGATTTAGCTGACCAGTGCCCCAAGTCTAGCTCGCTCGTATTTTCTATCCTCGAATTAATATACCTAGATCTACCTGCCTAACTAAACTACCCGGAGACGACATATTTTTAAAAAGTTCCTCAACGAGTAACGACTACAATATCACTTTAGCAATCAGCCTACACGTACACGTACCTTTCTAGGCAAAATTGTGATTATTCTTCTCGTCGTCGTAGATGAATTTCCATAAATTTACAAAATCATCGTCGCGTCGAATGAATTATAGTACCAGAAATGACAACTTATTACATACACAAATAACATTCTAACATTATACGTGTGTTAATTAAGTATACTTAGCCATAAAATTGTCCAATTTGCTTTCTTCCTTATTCCTCGTTCATTTCACTAGAATGAAAATCATCGGTCAGATACTCGTACTTACCCATCTAATCCACTAGGGTAGATGAGTACGTGATAAGCTATCTCGATTAAGATTTAATTTGTATGCTGAACGGATCCCTTGCAAATTAATTCCCGCATCCCCTCAATCTAATAAATTCCATAAATGTGCATTATTCTTTTTCAGACAGATTTTCGTGAAATATTATAATTACACGGATTGGGAAGAAAAACATCGCTAAGAAAGGTGGGGGAGGGGAGGGGTAAATGAGGCTTAAATGTCAACACCACCAAGAGGCACATTTAAAACCTATGCTAAAGCTATATATCAGATTTCAGCTTCTTAGATCAATTTGGAGGGCAGTTAGGCGAGGTACAAAATCAAAAAATAAACAAAACTAGCCAGAAAAATACATTTTTAGGACTTTGGTGGGGGGGGGGGGTATGACGCTGACAATTCGAGACCAGCAAAAGGCATTTCTAGGGCCCCTACCAGATTCACATACCAAATTTCGACTTCCTGTCTCAATTCGGAGGGGGTTCATATGAGTAAAAAACTCAAAAAATGAGAAAAACTGCCCAAAAGCCCAGCTTTTTGAGGTTTGAGAGGTGTAATTTGTCTGAAAAGTCGAAACTCTCCAAAAGACATATCTACGGCCTATAAAGAAGATAAGAGAATATTCATGGAATGAAAAAAAAGATGGATGTTCTTTTTTTTCAGTAGTGTTATGGGAACAGGGAGATATTGAAATGAATATCTGAACTCCTGAAAGGGCACGTTTAGGGCAACTGCTAAATTTACATACCAAGTTTCGATTTCCTAACTTAATTAGGAGGGAGAATATGCGTGGGACCAACTTGAAAAATAAGATGAAACTACTTTTTCGGCGCTTCAAGGGCCCAAAAGGCACATATAGGATACCTACTAAATCTACATGCCAAATTTAAAATTCCTAGCACAATTTGGAGGGGAGACAGACGTACCTAGCACAAGTCTGAAAAATAAGAAAAACCTATTAGTCCAGTCAATCTAGTTAAAAGTCAAAAAAAAATCCCAAATTGTTTTTTTTTTTTTCATGAAATGTGTCAATAAGATGTCCACGAAGAACATACTAATACTTCCTATTGATAAAACGTAAGCTCGACCCACAGTTCGGGGGGGAGAGGTCCAGACACTCCAAAAATTAGTATTTGCGCTTATCTCTGTAAATATCAATTTTAGTCTTGCAAAAATTATATACGAATTTAAAGTAGACTCAATTTCCTACAATTTTGCTTCAATAAATTTTTTCGTAGGTCCAGCAGGGGCGAAGGGGTGAGCCATCAAAAAAGTGTATTTTCTAAATCACCGCATAAATAGTCGTAAAATGTAACGAAAACTCGCGTTATGAGTTTTACAGAGCACAGATGGCATTTTTCTTCAAAATATCAATTCTCCTAGCTCATACTGCCCCCCACCACCCCCCCCACCTCCTCCGTTATCCTCATTTTTTCATTATTCTCCCGTAAAAACCATACAGTACAAGTCAAAATGTTTTAGTAGGAATAACTCGAATACCAATATTTTATTCCAGTTCTACTCCTCCCCCCTCCTCTCTGAATCTTGACCCCACGTTAAAAAGAACACGAATCTTACAAAAGAGCTACCCCAAATGTTACATGCCGAATGAAAAAATTATTCACAGGCGTGAAAATTCCAGCCCCCAAGTCTCATTTTGCAGAAAGTAAAGGGGAGGGGGAGCGGAAAATCAAGAAAATTGGCAAATAACAATGCTAAATTAACAAAAAACGAAATAACTCTACTTCATACCGTGTCAAGGGGATAATTTTTTCATCACGTATTACCCTCGATATGGACGGATCCGGGAGTAACCCTTCGGGAGGGAGGGGGTGAATTTTATGTCCATGAAAAAAGGTACATTTGAGTCCCCTACCAAATCTACGTGTAAAATTTTGGCAACGAAAAATTTGCCCAAATCGTGGCTCTGAATGGTAAACATTATACTAGGCAACTTTTTTATAATTTTTTCTCGTATTAAAAATTTGCCTATCTTGATTTTTCAAAGGAGCTCATGAAATTCAGACGAATGCTGCCCCTTCACTGAACGAGATACGCAAAATATGTACATGACACAATTTGTAGGAAAAATTGTTGTCTACAAGGTGTACTATGTAGATTGGTAATCAGATCAAAATTCTGAAACTGCTCATTTGCTAAATTTTTAGATGCCTGTATGGCGATACCTATGGTGAAACGGGAGGGGGGAGATGAAACTGTCATAGTTGAACTCACCTGTTCTCGTACTACACATCTATGCTAATGACACTCCTTAACTCTACGGCATTTGTGGCGGGTTTAAAGTGTAAATTAGAGAACACCAAAGTCGTAAGAAAAAAAAACCAAGCTTGTGATAAAGAAAGTTGTTGATTGAAAATTTAGGGCCATGGCTGGTACCGGAGAAAGAGTAAAAATTAACTTAAAAACGACGACGATGAGGTTAAAAACAAAGATAACGAGATTAGTAAAAATTCGTGCCACGCTGCGTCGTCTGAAACCATTATCAAAGGTCACTTTTGGTATAGAAGAATAAAGCGACGAGGTTTTAGCCGGCTTCAGAGCTGAGCGAAAGCTTGCCTTTGTTTAGCACGAGTACCTCTACGACAACGACAGCGATGATATAATTAAAACGAAATTGATCCGATGAGCTCGCACCATCTATCGGAGCAGTGCAAGGGCGAAATCTCGAACGCGATGCTGCTTCGTGTACTTCGTTTAAGGCTCGACAAATTAGTTAATTATTTTAGATTTTGATTTATGCGTAGTTATTTTCCCCCTTCACATTAATACAACGCCAACAACAACGAAGATGGCTAATAGAGTGTCTTGTATGTACGGAACGAACGTAACGCAAAACGTAAGATAGCGATAAACGTGTACTGGGGAAGCGAGCGGGAGCTGTGGGAGGATAGGAAAGGCTCGGCTATTTATTATCTTTGTCGCAAGTTTCCCATCAGTTCGTTCTATGGTTGGGTACGAAGAAGCGAGAAGAGAGCGTAAGGCTGTTCTCGTCGTTGTTTACAAAAGTATAGGTATTTAAAGCTGGTAAATTTTACGAAATTAACATCCAACCCGAGTGAATAAAATGGTCTCGACGGTGCGGTATACGATTCGAGAATAAAGATCTATATAGTAAGGTACTCGTACCTATTTATGTACCTTCGAGTGGTACACTAGATAGGTATCTTTCTAATTTGTTAGTTATACATACCTACCTCTGCGAGCATTATGTGGAAAAAAATTGAACGTTACGTTAGTCATATATTGTTAAGCTCGAGAATAAAATGACAAAGACCGAAGAGCCGGTACGTTGAAATGAAATTCGATAGGTAATAGAATTATGACGATGTTCGTTTCTCTGTCATGTCGTCGGTGGTGAATTCAACGGCGAATTTAAACCGTTATCGTAGCGAAACGTGAGTTGACATTTTGCGGTAAGCTGTTAAATGAGAGAGCAATAAGGTGAGAATTGCGACCGGCAACGTATGGTGGCGTGTGTCAATTTTGATTACCTACTTTGACTTTGACGTGTGGTCTAGTAAAATTAAATAATGGTCACGTAGGTTTTTGAAAATAAGTATATCTTTCAAACAGCTCAAGAGTTATACCAAAGAATGGCTGCGAATTGAACCGATGAGTTTTTGTAAGATTCTGTCAGTTTGCATCGAAGAGAATCATTTATGAACGATCAAATTCAACGAAATCGAAGTGAAATATTGAATAGAATTTTTCATACGTGGTTTGAAAGTTCATATAATAATGCGCGATTCCGAGCAGAAAAATGGGTTTTATTCGTCATGGGCAAAATGACTCCCTTAACGAACGATTCGTTCACGAACTCTTTTCTTATATCAGATTGTGTAGAATAGAAATTGAATAGCTCACTTTTAAAAATGATTAGAATCAAACTTTTTGTGTAATATTGATTGAATCATTCGCGAACGACTTGACTTTGAGAATTTGTTTGCATAGATTTGCTGTTTTGAAGTTGAATCAAGTATCAGCAAATAAAATCACGTGATGACTGATTCGTTCGCGAACCAGTTCCGTAGAATTTCAAAAACGACTTACTCCAAAGTCAGTCTGAAATTCATCGACTTTGACTCCGGTTTGACTTCAGTAAATTTGGAATCATTTTGACTCCGAGTCACTCCGGGTCTCGTGTTATTGATGTTGAATTTTCACTGAAATCAACTCAGAAGAATATTTAATTTTGTATGTATGATCGAATTGATTCTTACTTAGAATGAATCATTGTCGAACAGGTACTTGTTGATTTTACACTTCAAGCTTTATATTCATCAACGGTGCTCAAATTCAACGAACGATTGTCTTCCAATTGAATCGTTCGCGAACTACACCTGTTGGGAGTATTCAATGATTAATGAAATGATTCTTTTTTTTACGAACAATGTATATGAATAATTCCATGTTTTCTGATGAATGCATTTCTTTGAATGATTAAAATTTCATAAAATCGTTCGCGAACGACTCCGTTTGAGTTCACTTGTTAGTGAGCAAAAGGGTTTGTTTTTCAAAATATTTAATTTGTAAAAAGCCAAGTACATTCTAGCATTACAAACTTTTCAGAATCGTTCGGGAACGAATTCAGTGAGGTGTATTTTGGAAATGGACAAGATGGTACTTTCTATGAAAATTTTCGTTCAGTGAGATAATATCGTTTTGAATAACACGATTCTCATAAAACGGTTTGCGAACGACTATCACTGTTTGTACTTGTCGAGTCAGTAATGGGAAAAATGACTCTTTTTTTGGAAATATCCTATTTGGTGGTAGACATAACACATCGCAGTGAAAGAATCGTTTAGGATCATTTGCGAACGACTGCTGTCGAGTGTATTAAAAATGAGCATAATGATTCTTTTGAAATTTTTTCACCAGTGAATAACACAGCCCAATGAATTATTTGCGAACGACTAAATCGTTTGTGCGTGTTTGAGTTAGTAATGAGTAGAACGATTCTTTTTTCAAAATAACTCATTCCCTGACACTTTGTTTGGTATGTTATGAAATGGGAAAAATGATTCTTTTTCTTAAATTTCTGTTCGATGAATAACACATCCTTCGTAGAGTCGTTCGTGAACGAGCTTTATTGAATGTGATTGATCAGTATGTTGTGGGGAAAATCATTCTTTTTTTTTTTAACTACCCAGTTCTGTAGCAAATATTAACTCTTTGAACTATATCACCCTTCGAGAACTGTACACGAACAACAGCTGTTTAGTATATTTTGAAATGGGGAAAATGGTTATGTTAAAATCTTTTCGTTCATTGAGCCATATGTATAATCGTTCGTGAACGATTATCATTGAATGTATTTCTTGAGTTGGTCTTGGGCAAAGTGATTCTTTTTTTAAAAAACATCTCATTCGGTGAAAAATGTGGCAATGATTTGCTCAGAGTAAACTTGGTAATGGGCAAAATGATTCTTCGCTGAAAATTATGCATGCAGTAGCTAAAAACTAAACTTTTACTGAACAACTTTAATAAAATCATTCACGAACGACTATTGTTGGGCGTATTTAGCGATGACCAAAATGATTCTTTTTTTCTTTAATTTCTTTTTAGCAACTTGACAGACATTTTATCGGTTCAAGCCGTTCGCGAACGACTCTGCCCGTCTGATTAACCGAATCGTTCACGAACGGTTTCGATTTTTCCGTTTTAAT
The DNA here is from genome assembly GCA_900060175.1 of Ferrisia virgata. Classification (NCBI taxonomy): domain Eukaryota; kingdom Metazoa; phylum Arthropoda; class Insecta; order Hemiptera; family Pseudococcidae; genus Ferrisia; species Ferrisia virgata. Next base: position 75,227 of record FIZR01025202.1, on the reverse strand, counting down.
AATCATCAATTTTTTAAATCAGGTTTTTCATTGATGCCTGAATAAATGATTTTTATTAAATAGGCAACATGATTCTATCAACGAAATTTGATTCGTTTTTCAACTTTTACCATCCCTTGCAGTTAATCGATGCTATGAACGACTAGTTCAAGATTAAGTAAGGTGTAGCGTGACCCAAATTACATCCGAAAGATTCGGATATTCTCGCTCTTTTTTTTTTTTTTTTTTTTTTTTCAAATAAAATACAGCATTCTTGACTTTTACGAACGTACGGTAGGTTTAGTTGCTAGTCTAACATATTCGCTTTTCAAAATTATCACTATTCTACAATGTATGTTTATGTTGGCTTTCCATTTCGATTTTTGTTCCATAGCATTTTCATGGGTGCTTGTATTGTTCGGTTCAGTACAGGTCATTAATTTTTCAGCAATGTCGTCTCAGTTGCCTTCGGCTCAAAATGCCTACGAACATGCCACGTTGTTAGGTAATGTTGAGCTTCTCGTACTGTATCTCGCGCATGTAAAATATGTATATGGCATAGGGTCGAGTTGCTAATTAAATGGAATACTGCAAGGTATCCCTTTTACGTACCCCATATGTACTTGATACATAGGTAGGTACGCTTGTTTGAAAATATTCAAATCTTTACAAGCTCTAAGCTTCGAATCGTAAATGAGAAAAATAATGTTGCATAAAATCGAAACGAGTATTTTACCTACTTTCAAATACTGTACTTGGACGAGTATTACACCATTACCTAAGTTTTAATGTACTTGATAGGCAAATACCTACCTATTTACTCAACTACCTAGCTATAATAATAATTCATCGTGACGTCGCGTTGGAGCAGCTTGTCTTATCTTGCTATAATTTAATATTCGGTAACGTTACCTACTCACGAAACCGTATTAAGTATTAATATTATTTTAATCGCGCTGTCTGTTACGTCGTCGTACGTACATACATATATATTTATACATATATAATTTTGTCCAAATTCTACGACTATCGATTATCGAACACACTATGTATGTAGGTATGAGAAAAAAAACTTTCGTAACTTTTGAAACTTTCCACTTCGTAGGAATACCTACCGTACTTGCGATATATTAATCATAACATTTAAATTTCGAAGGCACGTGCTAGGTGAAAATAGCCAAAGTGTACGGGATTTTTATTCGATCACGAATGCCTACTAGGTAAAAAAAACCTTCGAATATTTGTATAGGTTTCTATACTGTTTCAACAATGGCAGTCTACGATCTAAACACGAAAAAGTGTTTTAGACATCGACTTCAGCGTTCTTTTTTTAGAACCAAAAAAATGAGCTGCCAAAATATCGATACTATCTGCCTTATTCGAAAAAGTGTAGTTTCAAAGGGGGGCACATCTAAAATGTGATTTGAGGGACACGGTCCGAACCAAAAAAACTACACTGATTTGGATGGAGGTACTTTCCCCAACATCGAATATGTAATAGTTTCTTTCCGTTGCACTCTGCACAACTGCATTCTATTGTACTCCAGGTGCAATTTTTATGCAGTTTGGACGATTTTTGAGAGTAAAACAGCTCTCTTGTCCAAAATATAGGCGAGAAGCGATAAATACTCGTTAATTTTGTTGAATGAAACTATTTAAAGCCGATTTTGGCAAAAATAGGCGAAAAATCCCTGCACAATACGAAGTAATGAAAATAAACAGGTTGGTTACCCCATCACTCCCTCCACCAAAATTAAGCCATAAAATACTTGCTCAAATATAACGATGTGATATGTCAAAATAGGTCAAAATTTCGCGCTGAATCCGAAAATTGTCCTTATTTTTCATTTTGGACCCCCCCCCCCACTCCATTGAGTTCTTTCGCACTGAATTTGAAAATATGGATGGATTCTTTCTCCCTCCCCCCCACTCCATTGAGTTCTGCCACCAAACTTGAGTTTAAGGGAGAAACTGAAGAAGTGGCACCATTTACATGAAATGTAATTGAAATTTACGCAAATCAGATAATTGTGGCTGATTAGTTCCAACTCTCAGCATACCTTGGCTCTCCTAAAAAAGTTTCCAACCCCCATCTCACCCACCCCCGCCAAATGGTGATAAAAAAAAACTTATCTAAATACAGCAATGCGGTATATCAAAATTGTTTAAAATTTCCCGCTGAGTTCAAAAATGATGATAATTTTTGAATTTGACCCCTCCTCGGTGGAGTTTCTCCCCCTAACTACAATTTGAAAGAGGAAAAATGAATAATTGACCTTATAGGTTGAAAAGTAATCACAATTTACGCACGTCAGACTGCAGCAGTCAATCAGTTTCAATTTTGCAGCACGTATCAGCCCAGAAAAATGTCTACCCTCGCACCTCCCACCGAAGGGTGCCGAGTGCATTCAAGTCTGCCAGTGGCGTAAAAAAGATGATGCAATAAGCCGGAAAAAAATGCTCGCGTGTAAAAAATAATATGAAATGCAGTATGTGCAGCTGCACTAGTTGCGAAAACGAAGGAATGTTGAAGACGACGTTGAAGAAGAAAGATGATAAAAAAACTAAAAAAGAAAGGATTAATCAAATTAAAAAATTACAACGATTTTTGAACTCAGCACGAAATTTTAACGCATTTTAATATGTTACACGGCTATGTTATAAAATTAATTTATTTATCAGATATGATGCGGCAGGGGTGGGAGGTGCGAGGAGTAGAAATTTTTTCCGAGTTGATACGCGCCGCAAAATTGAAACTGATCGGCTGCTACAGTCTGACGTGCGTAAATTATAATTACGTTTCATCCGATAAGGTCAATTATTCATTTTTCCTCCTTCAAATTGTAGTTAGAGGGCAAAACTCCACCGAGAGTGGTCATTTTCAAAAATTATTATAATTTTCGAACCCAGCGCAAAATTTTAAACCATTTTGATATGCCACATTGCTGTATTTAGATGAACTTTTTTATTATCATTTGGCAGGGGTGGGTGAAATGGGGGTTGGAAAACTGTTTTAGGAGAGCCAAGGTATGCCGAGAGCTGAAACTAATCAGCCGCAATTGTCTGATTTGCGTAAATTCCAATTACATTTCATCTAAATGGTGTAACTTCTTCAGTTTCCCCCTCAAATTCAAGTTTGGGGACAGAACTCAACGAGGGGTGTTCAAAATTAAAAATGACGACGATTTTCGGATTCAGCGCGAAATTTTGACCTATTTTGACATATCACAACGTTATTTTTGAGCAAGTATTTCATCGCCGGATGAGGGGGGGGGGGCGAAAGATGGCATGACCAACTTTTTTATTTTCATTACTTCGCATTGTACAGGAATTTTCCGCCTATTTTTGCGAGTATCGACTTTAAATGTGTACATTCAACAAAATTAACGAGTATTTTTTGGTTACCACCGATATTTTGTATAAGAGAGCTGTTTTGCTCTCAAAAATCGTCCAAAATGCATAAAAATTGCACTTAGAGTGCATTGGAATGCAGTTTTGCAGGGTGCAACCGAAAAAAAATTACAACCCAAATCCGTCGAGTTTTTTTCGTTTTGGACCATGTCCCCCAAATCACCTTTTCAGCGGTTCAACCCCTCCCCCTCCCCCATGTGTAGGGTTAAAATTTTGAAAGTGCACTTTTTCGAATAATGCAAATAGTACCGGCATTTTGGCAGCTTATTTTTTTAGTTCTCAAAAAAGATCGCTGGATGAACATTTTTTTGTGTTTGGATCGTACACAAGGGTAGTGTTGATATAATTTTCACCGTCGCAATCATGTAAACTGGAGTGGAAATGAGGTTATAATTCGAATCTGTTCTTGATGTCAATTACCTGTACTGTAGGTTGGGTACTATCTGTAAATTATTAATTATCGATCGTGTATCATTCTATCTACATATGTAATTGAAATGGTCAGTGACGATGTTAACAGTCTGATGGCTTTATTCGACGTATGATTTATTTAGTGTTTGACATTATGAATAGGAGTGTTGTAAAGTGTGAATCTCTTTTAATATTTTTCGAAGCATGAATAATCAAGCTTTCGTATCATTTGTCATTTCAACTTAGCAACAGTGGTACTAGATGAGTAATAAATTTTATTGTACGTGAAAAAATTACGTGTTCAATTTAGAACATCTTTATTGTAAATCGATAGAAGATAGGCAGGTATTTTCAAAGGTAACGATAACGATATACTCGTAAGAATTCACAATAATTGTGCCCTAAGAATAGAACATCTGCTGGTTGATGGTTTATCACCCTATTGAATCATATCTGACGACGAGCCAAGCACCTTACGTCATCGTAAACGCTTTGCATTTCGCCTTTGTCGATTCACGTAACTAGTTGGTCTTCGGTATTTATCGTAGTGCGCATGCGTCACGTCATTCTCGTCGTTCTCGTTATCGATACCTTCAGTCTGCAATAGTATGAGTAATTGTTACGTTAGCTTGGGCTGATATTTGAGATCTCGCTTGATCCGTGTACGGTGTCATTTATCGAAATACATACGTACGTATTATTCTGTCGATATTAATTTGAACGTACGTTTCCTTTTCGGTCATATTTCGATATTTTATTTTCAAAATTTAATATCGCATTTTTATCGTACATACGCACAGCATTATTTTGGATCCGTCCGAAATAATTCGGTTTATTTGGTCAACATTGTTACTTTGCATTTTAATAGTTTTTTTTTTTTTTTTTTTACTTTTCACTTATGATACGTTTATTATTTCATCTTTGTGGACCATTTCATGCAAGTTGGTTCTTGCCGGATTCAATTTCGATGTGAGTTGAACGTCGCTGTATCAATATCTATAGGTAAAGTTGTATACGTTTATTTAATATTGGTATGTGTGTGGGGTGTATGATTTTTGAAAATTAGCTTTTGTGTAACGTTTTATGTACTCGAGATACATATTTGAATTGCCTCGTTTTTTATTTCACATACATTTATGTGTAGATTGTACTACTTTTGAGTTTACTCGTTTATTTGAAGTAGCTTAAAAGATGATTTATTATTTTTTCGATTACATTTTACCCAAGTTCCTTTTGAAAATAAATTCAACAGGTACCTATACTTCTAATTATGAAATTTTTTTAAAATCGAATATACCTTATTTTGGATACGTTATATTGCCTATCTTGTAATTTGAAGGGACTGAATTATTTCTAAAATTTTTGAATAAACTTAAAATTTATTTTTTTTTTTTCTATTCCTAAGGAGTGCCTAAAATTTAATAAAATTGTCGAAAATTTCAAATTTTTTCGTCTACTCTTTAAAAAATTTTAGCTAGACCTTTTGGTGGGGGGGGGGGGAGGCATTTGGGTATTATTAACTCGTTCGACTTAATTTTTCCAGGTAAAAAAATGTGAATAATTAATTTATTTGTAGTCCCTTCAATTTTAAGTGTATTTCGGTTCTACATGTTGTGATATTTTTCTCATGATCAAATACCTTATACGTATTTATTTTAGCTGGAATGAAAGCATGATTTTTTTTCGACAGTGTTACCACCGCGTGTAAAGAAAAAGTGTCGATAGATAATTCAATTATTTTTGCATTTTCAAAATTATACCCAACGCGTTAAATCGATATATTTAGGGTTGATTCAAATTAGTAAAAAAAAAATATTAAATGGGAAAAATGGTTTTTTCAAAAATTTTCAGAGGGTATTAGTCCAAAAAAGAATAGAAAATCGAATTTTTTTCTTGTATTGTCGTCTTTGAAATTTATGTAATCGAAAAAAATGTGTCAAAGAACCCTGATTTAGACACCTTACTCGATAAGTTTACCTAAATTACAAAATTTTACCTCCCCCCCCCCCATAATGATTTGATTTTTTTACTCGAAATTTGAAATAAATCATCTAGTATTGTTATATAATAATTCATGATGCGAAATCAATTTATATTAGCTCCTTCCCTTTACACCCCCCCCCCCCGAACACAATTATCAAAAAAAAACGTAATTTTCAGTGGTAAATTTCCATTTTGAACTCTTTGTAAGGAATAATTTCGAAATTCATACCAGTAAATGATTGGAAGAAGGGCCTAATTTACGTGAATTTTATGGAATTTTTCAGCCCCTAGGGGGAGGGACGTAAACAAAAGAAATTGTTAAATCTCCACTGCTCGAATCTGCGAGGAATACGTAAATTGTTTAGACTTGAATTTATTATGTACTTTCTGCCAAATGCATCTTTACCTTTTTTTTTTGAGCTACAAGTCGTTCTCAAAAATGCAAAAATCCCTTATTTACTTTGGCCCTCACGCTGGAAAAAATTGAAAAATACTTCTGGGCGAATGTGCATATTAAAATACACATTTTGAGTGGAAAACAATTTCTGTAACTGTTTTAGATTCGGAGCTATGGCGTTTTAAAAATTTATTTTGTCCCCCTCCCCTTCGTGGACTGGAAAATTCAAAAAAAAAACATGTAGGTAGGCTGGCATGATTTTCAAAATTATTGTTCCAACATGCTTCAAATAAGAAGTTTTCCACTGAAAAACATATTTTCTCTTAATTTTCTTAAATGTGTGTTTATGGGGGGGGGGCAATGATTTTTGCGACTTGAATAGGTTTTTAGTTAATATAACAATGCCAGGTGATTTATTCCGAAATTCAAGCATGGTGGTATATAACCATTCTGAAGGGGTGGAGACGGGGGGAGGGGGTTAAGCAAAAAAATGAATTTTCAAAATTCTGATAGAAATCTTTCGAGTAATGTGTCTAAACCAGGGTTATTTTACCTGTTGAACCCGAATCGAGGGTTAATTTTTCCATTCGATCATTATGAATTTCAAAATTTTTCCATTCAATACTCTTCAATACGAATTTTCTTGCTGAAAAACGTGTTTTTTCCTCGAGGAAGGGAGAAGGAAGAGGGCTCTTGCGCTCGAAATTACTTCTTAAGGTTATTCAACAATATCTGGCCGTTAATCCAAAAATTTTAGTGGATGGGTTTTTCAGTAATATAGAATGAGTAATTGGTGCGGAGGGGGGGAGGGGTGCTCCTTAATTCCAAAAGATGTGATTTTTGAAAATTCTGATAAAGCTATCGAGTGCGGTGTCTAATTCAGGGGTATTCGACCTGTTGAGCACGAATCGAGGATTAATGTTTCCATTCAATATGTTTCAAGCTGAATTTTCCCCCAGGAAAATGTATTTTCTTGGGGCGGGGGGAGGGGGGTTCTCGCGCTCGAAATTATTTTTTAAGGTTATTCAACCACATCAAATGGTTAACTTTAAATTTTGATTACAGTGTGCACAGAATATTGAATTGGACAGATGAGGGGGGGAGGGGGTTCTCAATTTTGAAAATTCTGATAAAGCTATTGAGTGTGGTGTCTTAATCGGGGTTATTTGACCTGCTGACCGCGAATCCGGGGTCAGTTTTTTCATTGGATTATTTCAATACCTTGGAAGATGAATAAAATTTGATTTTCATTCGCGAATATTCAAAAACTTTATTCGTCAATTACTTAGATTTTTATTCATTTTCGAAATTTTTACAAATTATCGAATATCCTAGAACCCATAGTGAGATAAATTCATTTATTTTTTTCGATGATTTTAGTATCTTTCAGGTCGGCAACCTTGATCTAGAATTAAAAAAAAAAATTTTTCTTGTTTGGCGAGTTGAAAAAATTGCATTTAAAGGCCACATTTTGGGAAAGAATATTAGGTAATAAGTTGTTTACTAATTTCGCCAATTTTACCTTCCCCCCTCCCCCCCCCCCATCTATGCCCATTTCCGGTGTAAGTCTGAAACGTAGTAGAATATCAAGGAAATCGGTTATTTTCACTGGATTGATATTTTTTTAATCAATTTTCAATCGAAATGAATTCTCTGAGAAATCGAGTCGACGAGGAAGGGGGGGGGACTTGGTACTTTGACAATGGATATATCTTAAATTGCGACAAATTGGTCTTTTTAAATTGATTTCATTGTACTCCTTGAAGCGACAATTTGATCGATGGTCGAAAAATAAGTTTTCATTTCGAAAATTAGCTATATTTGGACACGACGAATGATCCATCTTTGGCGAAACCCTTTTTGCAATATTAATTCGGGCGTAATGGTGCACAGATATTTATACATGTAACGTATTGGTCGTCGATACAGGTATACTGGGAATTAAACGAAAATATCACCAGGAACAACGAATAAGGAAATCCAATAACCGAAACGGTAACCGAAATACGTTGTCTTATTGTATTAAAATTCCATCCGTAACACGTTGATGGATTACAAAATTTTATAAGGTCCCTGCGCTGCTCGGTAACTTGGTTTTCAACTTACTATGTACCTACGATTACATAAGTTGTTGTTCGATATTTTTACTCTTTTTACCATTTTCTTAGCGTTTTGCTCGCTTTCATTTGAAATGTAATTTGATTGATTTCAAATTTGCCGAAGATTTGATATACTTATACGAGAGGGCTTTAGTTTAACTGCTTATTCGAGCTTTATTGGCTACGTTGAATCGAGTCGAGTCGAGTCGAGTTAGTATGTTGGGTCGTCTCTTGGGCGTTCGAAGCATAATCTTAGGGTTAATATCGTCGCCGTCGTCGTGTCGCTCGCGTCCCATCTTATCGATACGTGTGTAGTATATTCGTTTTGTTACATTATTGTATCAATCTCGAAATATCGTTTCGCGAATTTCAACAACGTGCAGTAGTATTTAATTATCTATAAATTCCGCATGTATTCGTATATGTGCACATTTATCTGTATGGATTGAGTCAACAGATCAAAAATAGGCTGCTGTAGTCTGCTTTGTAATTTGGTAAAATACGTACTGTAATGTAATGGTAACGGTAACCGAAACCGAATTATTACATTGTTGCTGTACCGGTACGATCGCGATAATGTTGCCTATGCCTATGCCTACGTTGTTTTGCGTTATTATAGGTACCCGCTGTCGTTGTAATTTTAATAATATAATGTTCGTATCGTCATTAATTATAACAACGATGCCACGTGTGACATATTTATCGTCGTCGTCGAATTAGTAAAACGACCACACAAATACAGCACGTCGCTAGGTGTTGGTATAGCCAGAAAATTGCACTAAACCGCGACAAGAGGATATGGGCGATTGACCTTTTCTCTTTATATCGCCGCGTACCTACATGCCTACCCTCCCCCCCGCCCTTTACCTTCATTACGTCACCAGATGTCCATTCTATCGTCGTCATAGTCGTCGTTCATAAAATATAGCGATACGTTATTTGTTTCATTGTCGACCATCGTCGTCGTCGTCGTCATCGTCATAATTGTTGTATTTTTTAATCGTCGTCGTCGTCGTCCTAACAGATTATTAGCAAATTTTATATATTATAACACAAACTTATAACTGTATTAAACTGGAGTAACGTTAATAGGGGAGGGGAGGAGGGATTCTTGGATTTGGCCAATTTTTGGCTATACGACTAACTTTGAATTGAAATTTCACCTTGTAAAATTTTATCAATTTAGGTTAAATAGGAAGGCAGCTACAAGCTCTCAAAATGAGGTCATTGGAAGAAGGGGGTGGAAATGTAATTTTTGGTTTATTCTGATGGATTTTTTTTGAAAGGTTGAAAAATCCCTCTTTCGCCCTATTTTCCTCAAGAACATGAAGTTCAAGTTGTTGAATTTTTCTTGATAGTTCATTTCTGGGTGTGAGGTCTCCTAATATTAAAACGGGGAGGGGAGGGAGGATTAGTGGATGTGGCCAATTTTGGACTACATGACTTACTTTGTGAGCTGAAATTTCACCTTATAAAATTTTATCAGTTTTAGTTTGAATAGGAAGGCTGCTATGAGCTACCAAAGTGGGGTCATTGGGGCGGGGGGGGGAGAAAATGTAGTTTTTGGTTTATTTCGATGGATTTTTTTTTTTGAAGGCTCCTCATTTCTATCGAGAACATGAATTTTAAGATGTTGAATTTGTTTGAATAGTTTGTTTCGGGGTCTGAGGTCTGCTAATATTGAAACGGGAAGGGGAGAAGGGAATCTTGAATGTGGCCAATTTTTGACTGTAAGGACTTACATTAAGTTGAAATTTCACCTTGTAAAATTTTATTATTTTAGGTTGAATAGAAAGGCTGCTATGAGCTCCCAAAGGAGGTCATTTTTGTGGGAGGGGAGGGGGTGTAGTTTTTCGTTTATTCTGATGGATTTTTTTGAAAGGTCCCTCCGCATCCCCATTTCTATCAAGAACATGAATTTTAAGATGTTGAATTTTTCTGGATATTTTATTTCCGATTCTTAGTTTTTCTAATATCACAACGGTGAGGGGAGGAGGGATTCTTGGATGTGGCCAATTTTTCACTATACGACTTACTTTGAGTTGAAATTTCACCTTATAAAATTTTATCAGTTTAGGTTGAATAGAAAGGCTACTGTAAGCTCCCGAATTGTGGTCATTTTCACGGGGTGAGGGGGGAGAAAAATAAAATTTAGTTGTTGGTTTATTCTGACGGATTTTTTTTCGAAAGGTCCCCTCCACCTCATTTTTCTTAAAATATTGAATTTTTCTGGATAGTTTTATTTCCGAATCTGAGGTCTCCTAGTATCACAATGGGAAGGGGAGGAGGGATTCTTGGATGTGGCGAATTTCATACAATACGACTTACTTTGAGAGCTGAAATTTCACCTTATAAAATTATATCAGTTTAGGTTGATTAGAAAGACTGCTATGAGCTCCCAAAGTGGGGTCATTTTTGAGGTGACGGGGAAGTGTAGTTTTTGGTTTATTCCGGTGGGTTTTTTTCTGTAAGCCCCCCCCCCCCATTTTTCTCAAATATATGAATTTCAAGTTGTTGAATTTTTCTAGATAGTCCATTTCTGGGTCTGAGGTCTCCTAATATTAAAATGAGGGGGGGGAGGAGAGATTCTTGGATGTGGCCAATTTTTGACTGCATACGTATCAGATAAGCTTTAGTTGAAAATTTAAGCGCACCGAAACTAGGATTTGACTACTTTGTGTGTGTCGGACCGGGGAGGGGGAGGTTTCAAGGTGGGGTAGGAGCTGAGCACAGTCCCCTGTTTGAAAAATAAAATATTAAATATAATTCTCATAAAATTGCATCCTCACTGTATTAATTTTGTGTACCTCTCTTGGCTTTAAAAAGTATTCTATCGTTGGCTGTCCCTTTTCACTTAACCTATGGGCAGAAAAAAATTCCAAAAAATTGACATATTAACCCCCCCCCCCCCTCTCCCCATTTAGAACTACCTAGAACACTGTTTCGGGGTAAAATATGTATTCTTTTGGTTACTGAGAATTAAAAAGGGAGTGGAGGATGGAGGGGGTGTGAGATGGCAGTTTTTACGTTTTTAAAATAATTTTCCGAGATTTCTATCTGATACTGGGTGTTTTTTTTTTTTTAATAGAGGCATTTCAAGGTTGCCAACAGAAATGGAAGTGGATACCCTTTGATTTATTCTGCATTTTCCTTTAACTAGAAAACAGATATCAAAAAAAAAAAAAACAAAAACAAAAAACAAAAAACCATCCAACACACCTTTGATGAACCGTCGAAGAAAATCAATCGAATGGCTTGTGCGAATCATCAACAAACATAATATTAATGAGAGACTCGATGGTTGACCAAGGTGAAGACGATAGCCAACGTGTGGCATTAATCAGACAGATTTTGGTTACGAAATTGTAAGCGTGAAGATGAGGGAGGTGGTTGGGGGGAGGGGGGTTGGAAGAAACACAAGACTATTAAATTTTTACGGATTTGCTTGGCGACCAAAAAATGTCGACAAGAACGAAAGGATATGGTATTCTATCAGGTATACCGAAGCTGATGAGGGGGGGTGAGAGGGGGACGAGAAGGTGGTACATGTACCATCAACGAGAGAACGAACCAAAAGAGAAGAAGAAAAAATTAGGAATAAAATCGCCGCCGGTGACGATGACGACGCGACGACGGTGGCGTTTAGATCTTCTTTCTGCCCCCCCCCCCCCAATTTCAAATAATAATCAATAATCTACACGCCCCCCCCCCCCTCCTTTCTCAATCTACCCCTTTCCTTTTCCATTCATTCTATACGATGGAAAACAAATTGAGTACTTTTGTTGACTAGACCGCGCGTCGTCGTCGGTCGTTGGTCGAAACGAAAGTACGAGTAAAACCAACATTTTTACGACATGTGCTTCGGGGTCGTGTGCTCTGTGCTGAGTTACCGAACCCGATATCTTGGTTGATTGGATTTTTCTTTCGGTTTCTTTTTTCTTTTTCTTTTTTTTTTTTTTTCCAAGTTCATTTAGTGTCTGTCGGTCGCGTCGCTGGCTCGAGCGAAATTTATCGACTGTGCGGGAAATTTTTCATCCGTATTCTTTCGAAGCTAGCTTTGTTTAATTTTTAATCCGAGAAAAAGCCTCGTTACCTACGTAGGCCTATGTAAGATAAATGACGTATTGGCCAGTTGAGTATGCTCCGAATGCAGTCTGATATGTGTGCTGCTTATATGTGCCTGTAGTTACTCGATCAAGAGTACTACCCCCCGCCTCCCTCCTCCCCACCTAGCCAGGGATCTCTACGAGTCGGTACGTGGTATAAAAAATTCTATCCGATTGGTTGGTTTGTTTGTACCGAGTCTGTGTAGAGTAGCTTGTGAGTGTAGGAAAACCTCAGATGGATTGCTCGTACGGAAGACTACTACTTACCATCATCCAGCTGTAAGGCTGGTCCAACCCATACCGTTGCCTTTATTTATTGATAGCATTGATTGCGCGCAAGTTGAACTTTAGGAAGTACATATGGATGAAAGAGCCAAAGAACGAGATAAATTTAAAACGAGGTACATCTGTATCCCTACCCAACTACCTACCTTATTGAAATTTCATGCACTTAATACCACAAATGATGGGGATTTTTTTTTTAGTTTTTTTTTTTTAGTTTTTTTCATTTCAAGGGAAGCTTTAAAGCTTACGAGGCTGGTAAAAAAAAAACAGGGGGGGGGTGGGGTATTTCAAAAGTAACGGCCTCTTTCGGTGTTAATAAATTTTTATTAAAATTTTACGACGGTTGGCTCGTACAAAGAGATAAAATAGGGGCAAAGTCAGGCTTACAGTGGTGAAAAGTAATCGAGTGAAATATTTCACCTGGAAAATTTATAGACTTGAAAATTTTATTTAATCTGTTTTTTTGCTCGCTAAATTTTTAACTCGTTTCGAGGGTGGAAATTTTTAAAACCGTTTACCAGCATTAGAATGAGAGCAGGCGAACAAATTTTTCACCTACAAAATGACCATGACCACGACCACGAATGTGCAATCTGTGTGCTTGAAGAACGATTTTTTACTAAATTTTCACTAAAGTGTGTAAGAGAGAGCAGGAGAAGACGAAAAGAGTGCTTATCCTCATTCTCTTCCCCCACCCCCGCCACCACATCGATCAATCGATTGAAATGTGTTCAAGTTGAATCTAGTCTTCACTTTTTTAGCAGCTTTTTAGGGATAAAATTCAGGATGATTGTGGATCAAAATTTTGGTTACGCGTAAAAATTTTTGGCGAGAGGGTGGGGAGGAGGGGAAAGTAGGGACGATGGGAGGTGAAACTTGTTTGAAAAAACGACGCCTCTGCGACCATATTTTGACAATAAATCAAGAACTGAAATTATTCCTTTTTTTTTTTTTTTTTGCGATACTTACAAGAGTAGCTGAAATTTGATCGTTCGACCTCCTACTAGAAATCTGATATCATATTCGTATTCAGGAGGTTCGATTCATGCGAATACGATACCAATATCGTAGACGTAGCTGTCGTCCAAAAATGGGGGCCGAAGTGGTGATACTAAGGGCCAACAGGGGCCTTACTGGGATTTTGCTTATTGGCTATGATTTTCTACTCTTACATGCTGCCATTAGGCAAAGTACGAAAATAAATTCCACAAAAGCATAGTATACCTCTGTTTGACCATCCTCATTTCGAGTTTTTTCAAATTTTCACCACGGTGCTTAAGAAGTAAAATTTTGAAAAAAAAATTATGTTATAAAAGGGGCAAGTTCGCATCTAAGAAGCATAATTTCAAAATTATACCAAACCAGTAAGTTTATTTTAAAAAATTGGTAAAATTTCAACAGGTCATTTTGGGGGTAAATTATGGGGGGGGGGGAGGTGGAATATTGATTTCTTCAAGGATGATTCTCGCATGGATTTACAACAAGCCAAAAAATTGCGCAAATAAATGAATTGGCGTTTTCAAAAACAAATCTTGAGTGTTTTTCAAAAAAAGTCCCCCTTTGAAAAAAGGGTGGATAGGGGTCCAAAAACTTTGGTCAGCCAAGTATCTCGATCGAATGCATCGATTACTAAAGTATCATGTCAAAATTCCACCGGGGTGAATTCAATACGCCCCCCCCTCACCCCCCTAAACTTACCGACTATATTATTACTATTCTGAGGACTCTGAAGGGGGCCAGCACTCCAAAAAAATTGAAAAAATATGAGAGTTGTAAAATATTTGCAATAGCCAGAGAAAATTTTTTCGACTTTCCAGCTCTGAAAGGGGTCCTACAAGCCCCCCCCCCGTCTAGTTCTCAAAGTCTATTTCAAGGTCAAAAAATCACAAAGAAAAAAAAATAAATGCAACCTCCTCTCCTACAGTACATTTTTATTGCCCCTTCCCATTTTCAAATTCCATTTCAAGGTCTTATTTAAGGTCCAAAAAATTTTAAAAAATTCCACAACACTCCCTCTAAGTACTTCCATGTTCATGCCAAGTTGGAGAAAAATCGGTCAAAAATTTGCGAACAATGAAATTAAATGCAACCCGCAACCCCCGTCTTTCTATAGTGCATTTTTACACTCCCCCGGTCTCCCCGGTGAAGAGATAGAAAATTTCGAATATGCTTAAAAATCATCTCTTACTATTGCCTAAATAGTCCCTTAAAAAAATTGAATTCCCATTCCCAAGGACATATCGTCCTGGACTTGGTCAAATGCCACCAAAAAAACACATCAAGTGAAAAAGAGTTGCTTGGACCAAAAAATGAAGGGAAAAACATTGCTTCTGGAAAATTAAGTTCAAAACGAGTTTCCAAGTATGGGAATAGGCGATGGGTGCAAAAGAAAGCAAATTTAATTGCGTTCATGTTTTGCCTACCTGCGAAATTGAATGGGCTATTGTGGCATGTTGAGTAAAAAATACCTCCCTCACATCTCCCAACAAAACTTGATTATGAAAATGTACGGTACGTTGAAAATGGAACAAATTTTGTTCTATACAATTTTTGCCTAACATTAAAAATGAAGGGGCTATAAGTAAAACTCGTCTTATATGCAAACCTTCAATTTTAACGATAGGCAAACACTGAACAGAACAGAATTTATACAAATTTCGATAAACTATCCCCTTTTATTGTTACTTTTTTTTTTAGGAATTTTTTATATTTAACATGCAGCATTGGTCCCTTCAATTGTGCAGTTAGACTAGAAATGAACATGAGAAAATTATTTAATTTTACATCTATTGTCTCTTATCAAATAGGAAAATTCATTTTGAATTCGAGTTTTTTAAAAGTAGCGGTTGTCCCTTCAATATTCAAGATGGGCAATTTATTCGTGCGACCTTTTTCTGGTGGTATCCGGGCTTCGCATTAAGATCCGCAGGTTTTGTAAATCTCTCACCAGACATATCAAGTGAAGTTTGAGTTGATGTGAAGGGAGGACCATTTAGGAGGTTCGGACTTTCTGTTCCTTAGCTACCATCGTATTCCACTTCCATCTTTCGGGAATTCCGAACTTTAAATTTTCAAAATGATAATCTCCTGTGTGGTGTGCAGACGGGGGAGGGGGTGATCCGAAAATTAAAAAATTTCTGCATAAAATACTCTGCAATTTTTTAAAATAAATATTCAAGAGTTTTGGTGGGATTGAAAATTTTGAATTTTTTTACCAACTGTGGAAGGAGTCACGTTTGGAATTGCTTTTAAAAATTCAAGTAATACCCATCAGTATAAGATATAATTTCTGGGGGTCTCAGTGGAGGGGTAGAGGAGTGGGGGGTTAAACGTGCTCGAAAAAATTAAAAATTCGTAAGAAACATTTTTTGTTTTCTTTTTTTTTTGGTCACGTTTTCAATCTTCAAACGTCAATATTTCGGTAAAAATTTGAAATGTAGAAGAACAGAAAAATGATTGTTTATGGGTCAAGATCAAATTTGCCAAATAATTATGGAATTTGAACGATATGGCTTTGATACTGGGTATGAATTACTCGTGATACTGCGCCAATATTCGTCTTTATAATTAATTTCGCCGAAAAAAGATTCTATCAGCACGAGAATGATTGCCTGTTGCTAGGATTAGGACTACGATGCGAAAAGTTAGAATGTTTCGTATTTTTTTGTTTTTTTCACCCCTGCCATGTTCGTATATTTATCCAAATTAAACTCGAGCCAGTGTCACGTGATCGGTTAATTATAATGGCGCCGAATCCGATATAATGTACAAGAAGTGTAAAGGTGAGGGGGGTGGGTGAATCACTATTCGTTCAGGCAGTGCATCATGACAACGACCAAGACGAGAGTCTGATGTCAATCGGCGACGTTATTGTCTCATCGAAGGCGAAATTTAATTCGTCTTTGTTTGATTTAATTAAATTGTTATATAGAAGAGGAGGCGACGCCTGCCTACGATATCTAACACGGTTTTTATCCTTCCATTGTTTCATTCATAGCCAACATACCCTGAATAGGATGCGACCAGACGGTGCGCACGATAAAGATGCGAACCTAGCTGAAATTTAATTCGTAATCAGCATCCGTTGATTGGGTATTCCGTGCCGCAGTCTTAGCTGCCTCCCTCTTCTGCGAATATACGGTATGCTTTAGCTCGATACTATATTCCATCCTTCATCGTAGCTCATAGCTAAATTGGTTGGCTGGTTGCTGGCCGACTACTGAGTAAATACCACAGATACCTGCCTTGCCTACAGCTAAGCTAACCGAAAACGAAGCAAAATAAATACTAGGTTTATAATTAACGTATTGCTTGCGTAAATTAATACGATAGACGTTGGCCAGGTATACCTCATAATGAGTTCTTTGATTTACCAAGCATGATGAAAAGTGAAAAAAAAAAGTAATAATAATTCGTCACGTGCATTTGGCCAGCCACCACCTTTCATCTCTATACGGAAATATTTACTTCCTGTTTAAATAAAATTTACGGACTGGAAACGCGTTTAGGCTTAATTAAAAGGCCTTCCTCTTTTTTTTCCACCCCATCGTCGAAGTGTTGGTAGGATTTATTTGTTATGTGTCTGTTGGCGGTTTGATTACGAACGCAAGGCTGTAATTTTCGGTTCTGTACTTGACCAGGTATACCGTAAGCTATGGGTGGCTAAATTCGTAGGTTGAAGATGTGTGCACGAGAAAAGATTTTGTTTGCGTGCTGCTAGGTCTACGTATAAAGGTACCCAAAGTACTCATTTGTAACGTTTTTCGAATATTATGTAAGTAGGTAAGTTAAATTAGCGATGCGCGAAAAAAATGGAAATGTAAACGAGTACGATTTATTTACCGACAACAACAAGGATGCGTGACGTATGATTGAAGCTTTATGGTGACGATGACGTTTGAAGAATATGAAAGCATCGTGGGTTGAGAGAGGATATAGCCACTCTCTCAGTCTATGCGAGTATAGTACATGCTTAAGTATAAAATATTCAACTTACGCATTGTATAATAAAACAAACCAGACGACTTTTACGTCAAATTAACTCGAGACGAGAAAGTTTGCAAATACGGAGCAACCGAAGCAGAATATTCACTAAGACGATACAGATTGTATGATTCGTCTTCTCTCCCCTCTCCCTTCCAATCTTCACTCTTATCATCCCCTACCGATGATATTTTCTAGAAGTATCGCCGAGATGAATATTTACATATTACAGGATATGAAAAGGAAGAATCCATATCGAAAATGTTGTCATATTGACGAGAAACGTAACTGAAACATAACGTAACAGAAACATAATAACATCGTATTGATAATGTAAAATGTAAACTATTTGTAACGTATTACGTAACGATAGCAGAAACATTACGTTACCAAAACGTAACTATTTATTTGCAACAGAAACTTAACAAACCATTTTTTGAGTAACAGAAACGTAACCACCATGAATAATGTATCGATTAGGTTCACAATGACAAAATTTTGAATAAAAAATGTACTAAACTGAAACATAATTTTAACTGGAAAGTAACGTAACGGAATCATAACAAACCTAACTAATAATAATGTAGTCACATTGACGAGAAGTGGAACTAAAACATTACATAACAGAAACATAACAAAATTTTATTAATAACGTAAAATGTAAACTATTTGTAACGAATTGCGTAACGATAGCAGAAACATAACGTTACCAAAACGTAACTATTTTTTGTAACAGAAACGTAACACTATGAATAATGCATCAATTAGGTTAACACTTGCGTATTTGGCAAAAATTTGCATAAAAAAATGTACTAAACTGAAACATTTATAACGGAATGATAACGCAACAAAATCATAACAAAGATAACAAATAATAATGTAGTCTTACTGGCAAGAAACGTAACTGAAACATAGCATAACGGAAACATAACAAAATCTTACTGATAACGAAAAATGTTAACTTCTTGTATCATATTATTTAACGTTAACGGAAACATAACGTTTCCAAAAGATTACAGGAACGTAATACCGTGAATAATGCATAAATTAGGTTTACCAATCCGTAATTGCCAAAAGTTTAAATAAAAAAAGTACTGAAAGTAAAACTTAGTTATAACGGAAACATAACGTAACAGAATCATAACAAATTTAACTAATGACGTAATATGTAAATATTTTGTAAACAAATAAAGTAATAATAATAAAAACATAACGTTGTCAAGATATAACTATTTCTTTGTAACAGAAACGTAACAATATATTTTTTTGAGTTGTAGAAGCGTAACCTTGTGAAAAATGGATGCATGCGTAGTTGGCAAAAATTTGAATATAAAAACGTACTTGGTTAGAACATGATTATAACGGAAACATAATCCTGACTAAAACATAACGTAACAGAAACACAACAAAATTTTACCTATACTGTGAAATATGAACATTATGTAATATGTAACGTTACGAAGACAGAAAAATAATGCTATTAAAACATGATTTTTTTATTTGTAACACATAACATAACAAAATATCTTGAAAGTAAGTTAGTAACAGGAACATAATCCAGTGAAAAACGTATCGATTAAGCTCATTGATGCGTAACTGGCAAAAATTTGAATAAAAAATGTAATTAGAACATCGCTATAACGGAATCATGACCTTATCATGTACATAACGTAATAAGAACGTAGCAAACTTTCAACAATCGCGTATAACGTAAACATATTTTAACAAGTAACGTAGCAATAACAGAAACGTAACGTTATCAAATTATACCATTTTATTTGTAACACGATCGTATCAAACTATTTTGTAAATAAGGGACGCGTAAACCAGTGAAGAATGTATTGATAAACTTAATTGATATGTCGTTGGCAAATATTTGAATAAAAGACCGCATTAAACGGAAACATAATCATAACGGAAACACAACGTAACAGAAACCTAACAAAATTTAACCAATTATTTAAAATGTAAATATTTTGTAACATATAACGTTATAAAAGAAAAACATATAATTTTATCAAAGCACAAATGTGTTATTCAAAACAGAAACGTAACTAAATATTTTGTGAAAAACAGGAACGTTGGAAAAATTTTTAATAAAGAGCTAAAACAACGCTGTAACGGAAACAGTCATGATCTTGACTAAAACATAACCTAATAAAAACGAACCAAAATTTTATTATTAATATAATACGTGGAGATTTTTCAACATATAGGGTAACAGAAACAGAAACATAACACAGCTGATACAAACGTTGTAACTAAAACTTGACTATAATAGAAACATAACCCTAACTAAAACATAACGTAACAGAAACACGCCAAAATTTTACTAATAATGTAAAATGTTGACATCATTTTTTTCACTTATAATGAAACGGAAACGATAACATAACACTACTGAAACATAACATCGTAAGTAAAACATAACTGTAACGGGAACATGATATCAATTAAATCATAACGTAACGAAAACATACTAAAATTTTACTATCAATGTAAAATTCAAACATTTTTCAACATATAAAATAACGGAAACGGAAACGTAACACAACTTAAATTATAACGTTGTAACTAAAACGTAACTGTAACGAAAACATGATCTTGACTGAAACATATCGTAACGCAACCACTCAACAATTTTGCTAATAACGTTAAATCAAAAGTATACCAAACGGTGGTTGATGGTTGTCTCACCGCCCTCCTCCCCTCGCCCAAACCAAAGCATCATGTTATCAAAACACGACATGACCAATTTTAATGTTTAAGGAAAAAAATTTTTCGAAAAATATAAATAAATATCTGAAATGGCCAAAAATTGTCTTTATGGTGTTCTAGAACCCAAAAACGGATTTTGTTGGTATTTCCCCCCTCCTCCGTCCATCTCAACCGTCATTGGTTGATAGACTGTAATAGGCTGATTTTCATTGGCAATATGACGTAGAAAATCAGGCTAAAAATGCCAAATCGAGCCATCTGACCGGAAAGAATTTAAAATATTTTGTGTGGTATTGTATTGGGGGGGGGGGGGGGGGGGGCGATGACGATACAATGAAAATACCGGAAAATTATTTCGATTAGTTAATCAATGCGTGGAATACACGAAAGTCGATCAAGTTGCATTAACCCTTTCTATGAATCATAACGAGCTCGTAGTCGAAATATTTACCCGTTTATTTTACGCTTTCAAGCATATTTCAGATGCTTTTATAGTTCGAATTTTTCGTAAACTGTAATTTTGACGTAGGTCGTGTTTTCGGCGCGAATTTCCGAAGGGGGAAAAAAGGCGAGTTTGGGTTACACAATCGAATAAAAAATCAAACATGCGAATAATTTCGCTCAACCATGTACCTAAATATCTGAAATTTGTAAATATATTAGGGCGAATTTGTCTCGTCTGGTCTCGTCTTCGTGTGTAAAATATCGATGCATATTTTTCGCACGAAAATATCGCCCCTTTGCGTCGCGTCCAGTTGCTCGTCAACTGTTGCAGTACTCGAGAAAAATTCCATTGTACGATGGTGGAAAATATGAAGAGCACCGCTAACGATACTTTTTCAGCCTGATTTTCGTGATCTATTACAATGACGAGAATTGAAAAAGCGATGGTATTCAGCTTTCTGGCGCAATTTGGAAGGGAGTTACGCGAAGAACAAACATGAAAATAAGAAAAAAAAACGGTCAAAAAATTACATATTTTGAGACTGTGTAGGGATGCAATGGGGCTGAAAAGTCGAGACTACTAAAAGGCACATCTAGGACCCCCTACTAAAGGTGCATACCTAATTCCAGGTTTCTAGATCAACTTGAAGGGGAGTTATGTGAGGAACAAAATCAAAAAACTCCAATAATGAGAAAAAGCGATCAAAAAACCGCTTGACCACTTGGAGGGGAGGGAGGGTGAGGGGGTGTAATGGAACTAAAAAGTTTGAACCCCCAACAGGCATATTCAGGACCCCAACTGAATGTACAAATCAAATTGTAACTTCTTTGCTCAAGTTGGTGGGGAGATAGGGGAGGAACAGCCCTTCTTCAATGTGAAAAAGGGGGGAAACCCCCATATCTCCCCTCCTAATTTACTTACGAGGTTGATTTTTGGATATGCTACACAACATTTGATTCTCTATCAATTAGCTTCACGAGGGGCAATTTTTGTGTCTTTGACCTCTCAGCACCTCCTCCCCCCAAAAAGGGGCAAAACTGAATTTTGATCCAAATTCATTTTCACTCATATATATCGAATCCGCTGCCAAACTGAGCAGATTAACCGAATTGGAGCGATTTTGGTCGGTATCGAGCAGAGTAAATCATTTTAACTCTGGCGGGAGGGGAGGTGGAATAAAAAAATAAAAATAAATTTCTGACATGACTGAAAATCGTCTTAATGGTCTTTTAGGACCCCAAAACGGATTTTGTTGATATTCCCCCTCATCCACCGTTTGTTGATGGACCGTAATAGCCTAGTTTTCATTGATAATATGACGTAGAAAATCAGGCTAACGAGCGTGTTAATAGAATTGCATACTCAGTTTGCCGTAAATATGTATAAAGAAACAAAAATAATAACTCGGTTTTGTTTGTTTTTTCTTAATTTTCAAACTTTGCGATAATGTTAAAAACATCAACATCCATATTTAACGCAATCAAGTAAATTTCCCGGCTTGTAAAGATTGTTTTTGACAGAAGTAAAAAGTATAGAAAATTTTACACGCAACATACATCTAAAGAAATTTTTAAATCCGCTAAAAAAAATTAAGGTGGGGTGTGTGTGATGGAGCTAAAAAGTTGAAACCCCCAAAAGACACATTCGGGATCTCAACTGAATGTACATATCAAATTTCAACTTCCTAGCTCAATTTGGTTGGGAAATAGGGAAGGAACAGCCCTTTTCCAGGGTCAAAAGGGGAGAAAACCCTTATATCTGTTGTCGTAATTGACTAAGGAGATTGATTTTTGGATATGCTGCACAACATTTGATTCTCTATCAATTAGCTTAAAAAGGAGTAATTTTTGTATTTTTGAGTCCTCACTATCCCCTCCCCCCAAATGGGGGCAAAA
This sequence comes from Ferrisia virgata, assembly GCA_900060175.1. Lineage (NCBI taxonomy): Eukaryota > Metazoa > Arthropoda > Insecta > Hemiptera > Pseudococcidae > Ferrisia > Ferrisia virgata. Next base: position 52,515 of record FIZR01025202.1, on the reverse strand, counting down.
CTGAATTTTGACCCAAATTTATCTTCACTCGTATATATCAAATCCTCTGCCAAACTGAACCGATTAACCGAAGTGGAGTGATTTTGGTCGGTATCGAGCGGAGTAAATGATTTTAACGTTGGGGGAGAAAAATAAATATCTGACATGGCTGAAAATCGTCTTAATGCTCTTCTAGGGCCCCAAAACGGATTTTGTTGATATCCCTCCCTCCCCCTCATTCGCTGTTATTCGATGGACTGTAATAGCCTGATTTTCATTGACAATATGACGTAGAAAATCAGCCTAAAAAAATGAAGGAAAAGAGGAAATATCGGAGTGTGTAGAGATATCTTCACAACGTAATGCTGCAGAAAAAAGAAAAAAAAAAAACTGAATCGACACGAGCGATGCAACTTAGCGAAACATATATCGGTATTCGTAATCCCTTCGAGAAAACATACGAAAATCCTACTCAAAGGAAATTTTTATCAAAGCGATCTTCTACCTTTTTCTCGGATACGTAAAGTAAGTATAAAGAAAACTATATCAAACCTGTAGTCTACTAGGATGGTTTTGCGTTGAATGATGGTATTCGATGGTATTCGACTTCCCATTGAAAAAACTCTTGTTCATAGAACTTCGTGTGCATATCCTGGAAGTGGAAAAAAAATAAAAAAAAAAATTGAATACGAAAAATAAAAAGATACGAAAGAAAAAAAATTGAAATAAAATATACGCGGAACGTTACGTTATTGGTAAAATTTGTATGTATATCTTTTACAATCCACATAGTACATGGTGAGATCCTAGATGCAGAATGACGAGAAAAGTATGATGGAGATATCGCGAGGAAAATGTTATATACGAATTTTTTTTTTTTTTTTTTTTCAGAAAATTGAAATTTTTTTTAACTCGTTTGATACTCGACTACGTCTCTCTGGTGTTTCAATTTAAAACGATTTTTATTTCGTGGGATTTTTTTTTTTTTTTCGTTGCTTTTTTCTAACGATTGACTATAATTTATAGGAATCGAATGGTACATAGAGAAAGGAAGCCATCACACATGGTGTCGTGGAATGAAAGGTATTCGAAAATTATGTCCAATTTTTTTCCCTCTTATGTTCCCCTCTCATCGTTTGCTCGTACGCCGGTGTGTTTATTTCGTTGCTTTTTTTGTGTAGATATCGTTCGAAGTGTATCCGCGGGGGTTTTATTATGTGACGAATTCCTTCTTCGTAAAGGAAGGCGAAAAAATCAAATGGCCACGGTACTAAAATATTGGGTTTTTTTCGTTACTTCAAATTGTTCGTTAGAAAAAAGAGGCGAAAATGTTATTAAATGACGTTGCCGCAGGAGCAAAGTGTAAAAATTTCTTCATCTTCGATGCGAATTCTATGCTCCTCTCGACCACTCATCGTAAGTATTTTTATCGGATTTGAAATTTACAAATTTCAATTTTCAAATTTTATCTATATAAATGGGTTCGTAAGTATGTAGTTTGAAGTGAAAAAAATATATATTGAGAGTTGTGAGACGACTTTTAGTGGTTGTTTCTCATTTTGGAAGCCGAAAAAAATTTTCTCGTCGAGTATTTAAATTTTTTTATATCGATACCGAAATGAGGAAAACTTTTTTCACGATGAAATTTCAATTCAGACAAAGAAGGTGTTGCAGGGTTATTTCTCTATAAAGTACTCAGGAAGCACGTATTTAATTTTTTTTAGCGGAGAAAAAATTTCTTTAGGTGTATGTTGCGTGTAAAATTTTTTATAATTTTTACTTCTGTCAAAAAACAATCTTTACAAGCCTCGAAATTTACTTGATTGCGTTAAATATGGATGTTGATGTTTTTAACATTATCGTAGAGTTTGAAAATTGAGAAAAAACAAACAAAATCGAGTTATTATTTTTGATTCTTTATACGTATTTACGGCAAACTGAGTATGCAATTCTATTAACACGCTCGTTAGCCTGATTTTCTACGTCATATTATCAATGAAAACTAGGCTATTACAGTCCATCAACCAACGGTGGATGAGGGGGAAATATCAACAAAATCTGTTTTGGGGTTCTAAAAGACCATTAAGACGATTTTCAGTAATGTCAGAATTTTATTTTTTTATTACCCCCCCTCCCGCCAGAGTTTAAATCATTTACTCCGTTCGATACCGACCAAAATCGCTCCAATTCGGTTAATCGGCTCAGTTTGGCAGCGGATTTGATATATGTGAGTGAAAATGAATTTGGATCAAAATTCAGTTTTGCCCCTTTGTTGGGGGGAGGGGGTGCTGAGAGGTCAAAAACACAAAAATCGCCCCTCTTGAAGCTAATTGATAGAGAATCAAATGTTGTGTAGCATATCCAAAAATCAACCTCGTAAGTAAATTAGGAGGGGAAATATGGAGGTTTCCCCCTTTTTCACACTGAAGAAGGGCTGTTCCTCCCCTATCTCCCCACCAACTTGAGCTAGGAAGTTAAAATTTGATTTGTAAATTCAGTAGGGGTCCTGAATATACCTGTTGGGGGTTCAAACTTTTTAGCTTCATTACACCTCCTCACCCCCCTCATCTAATTGACTTGGAAGGCTGATTTTTGGATATATTATGCAACTTTTTATTGTCTATCGATTAGTTTGAAAGTAAACAATTATTGCGAGTTTAGCCCCTCTGCACTTGCTCTCACAAATTTGAGCATAAACGAATTTTGACCCAAGGTCAATCCCCTTCCAGAATATTAAATTCACCCCCAATGTAAGACTATTTTCTCAATTTGATCAATTTTGGTCGTTGTCGAGCTGACCAAATAATTTTTTGTTATGGGGGGGGGGATAAAAATGAATATCCGACAGGGCCACAAATGGTCAGAATGGTCTTATGAGGCCCCAAGCACAGGTGGAGTTTGATTATATGAGGGGGATGGACTAAGCCCCTTGGATGGTGAATAAAAAGAGGTTGAATGAATATTTACATTTGAGCTAGTTAAAATGTTTTTCTCGAGTGGGTGGAGGAGGGAGGGTGGGAAGCTTTTTTTGGTATGAAACGGAAATGTATGAAGGCTCGAGCGAAGCAAAGGAATAAGACGTATATTTCTCGAAGTTTCAACTTTAATTTTGTAGGCTTTACGAGAAAAGAGATCAAGATTTTTGGCAGTATCGTTTCAAAATGTTACTAAATTTCAATATTTTCATCAAAATTCAATTGATTTCAAACAATTTTTAGTCATTTGTTAGATTATTTATCATGCACAGAAAAACTTCCTGGGGAAGAGATAGAGGAGGCTAATTCAACACCTGGTTGGGCTTAGCCTCCCCTCTCTTAAATCCACCTATGTCCTCAAGACGGATTTTGTTTATCACTCCTTCATCCGCCGTAGGTCCATGGACCGTAATAGTCTCAATCAAAGTGAAAAGATCAAGGGTTAAATCAAAAGCCTCAAAGGCTACAGCACAGCTAAACATGGCGATTCGTTTTCGAGTCTTGAAATTAAAATTTCTCATATTTACGATTTTTTCATCTCGTCACTGGAGGTTGAGGCAAGGAAAAATGTACTTCAGGGGAGGTTATTGTTTCAATTTTTTTCTCCTCCTGAAATTCTTGACCTATTTTTTTCAAAATTAGTAAAAAAAATTAAAAAGTGTGTCGGAAGATGAGGAATTTTTTTCTAGATTTTTTCAACCCTGAACATGGCCTTGAAATAGAAGTTGAATGTATTGAGACTGCTTTTAGAGTGCCCATTTTTGAGCTGACAACTCGTAAAAATTTTTCGCACGTTATTTGAAGTGTTATACATTTCTGAAAATTTTTTCAAATTTTTTGGAGTGCTGCGGTGCTTTTTACACTTCTTAAAAACTGTGTTATTTGATCAGAAATCATCATTTAATGAAGGAAAATATATGATTTGAGTAAATCGATATGTTCAGCCTGCTGCAGCGTTTTTCCACGTATATTTAGAACAATTTCATAATTTTTTTTTCCAATTGGTTCCACCCCTTCCCCCACCCTTCTCTCTCTCTCTCTCTCTCTCTCTCTCTCTCTCTCTCTCTCTCACCACTTTGACAATGCTACAAATAAAGAAATACTCAAGAGGACTCATCCTTTTGGAAATAGATTTACGTTGTAGATCCTGGGTACTGTCTTTACAAATCAATCATGGCGAGTGGGGGAATATATATGATCATGAAGACCTTGATAGAGGTGCACGTTGCACGTGTAATTCAATTCTACCCGCAAGATTGTAAAATGTTAGTAACAAAGTATCCGGGCTCGAATGTAGAAATATTGACATGTAATCTTGGCGTATATATTTTTTTTTATCTGCGGCTGACAATACGATGGCTGGCGGCTCGAAATTTAGTAGTATATTGCCTCCTTTCCCCCCTTCACCACTCGAAAATACGTGTATTCAATGTTTGCGGAGAAAAAAATGACAATACATGCACGATGATAATTTTTTTTTCGTCAATCATTTCACGTGTTCGAAAACGTGCAAAAGTATTTATTTACCTTTTTTTTTGTTTTTTTTTTTTTTGGCTTCATCGTCGCGTCGTCGTCGTCGTATTGGTAGAAACGAAACGAAAGGCAATTTTTTTTCTATGACAAGATTCGACGACGATGACGATGAGAATAAGATTCGTGTGTTGTGAAGAGAAATACGCATTTTATCGACAGATTGCGATACCAGCGAAATAATTTACCCTCGTACGTGCGAGATTGAAAAAGAAAGCAATGTCGTCGTTGGTAAAATTCCTACCTAAACCTATTTCCAGTACGTGTGCAATGTACGTAATACCATACGCATTTTGTTGTGGTTTTTCTTCACCTTCGTTTGGTTCCTTTCTTTTTTTCTCTCTTGGTCTGCATGAATATTTATACGATACGAACAAAAAAGGACACCCTCGTGAGATATTTCCAATTGGTATAAACCTATAAGTGTAACCTAATTGGATACCGTAAGGACTGTAATTTACTGGGGAAAAGGGTTTTTGATGAGGATAAAAATTAGAAATTAGCTATTTATACGTATCTACATATATACCTAGCAAAATGCTTGTTTGGCCTACTGTAGACGTAGACGTAGGTCTAGGTATACGATATCTACGAGAGACCAGATGTTTCGTCGACGATTATTGAAAATTTCTTAGTCGACCAACGTTGGGTTATGGTACGCTGTTGTTTACTATACTCGCTGGTGGCCCTGTCTGTTAGCCTGGTTCTGGGGTATCAAGTTAGAAATAATGGTTTCGATGCGGAAGCCCGTTGCAAAACAACGGGTTTTTTGGGAAATGCTACAAATGCTTCATGAATATTCAAAGGATACGCTTTGATATGCCTACGTAACGTAAATATATCTATATATGTATAGCATCTGCCAATATTGACCCCTCGCCCCACTCCACGTCAGCTTATAAAGGATAAAAGGAAGGCTTTGACTATGCCCGAAGATGGTATAAATTCGGTCGTATGTTCGTCCATCGTGTCGGTTTTGGTTGGCCAAAGTTTCAAAACGATGACGACGACAACGGTGTATTAAAAACGAGTAGAGAAGAGATACTTTCATGGTCAAATGAACCTGCGCGTTGTGTACACACAAGAGAGCGATATTTTCAACGTTTAGAAGGTCTACGTATATTGTTGCTCGAAGGCTTATTTCGATGGAAATAATATGGTAGATAGATAGGTATAACGTATGCAAACCTATTTGTTCACGATCATTGTGTTAGGGATACGAACGATCACGAACGATGAATCGTTCTTTGATAAAAGATGAACGAATTCATGTTTTACTTGGAAATAGTTCGCAGAAAAGATATCCATAAACTACTCAATGAGTTGTACTTTGGTGCAAATGACCGAATGAATCGTTTGAAATGAATTAATATATAGTAAACAATCGTTCGCGAATGATTGATTTTTCGGCTTACAAACGAAACAATTGCAAACATTTGTATTCAATTTTAAATAAATTGAAAACCTCGCTCGGTACGCAATTACTTCGTTTGCGATGGATTGGATCATTCGCGAACGAACGAAGGAATCAGTAATCGGCTGCGTTTACTTCCTATATAATGACAATGGTCTTTGACTATTTATTCATTTCTTTTTTTATTTTTTTGATAAGCATATTGATCGTTCGCGAACGAGTAAATTGTTAATTTTGAGTAAAAAAAACTTCAGGAACATGTAGAATCAGTCTACAGTAAATGAATCAGTCGTTCAATTTGAACTAATGAATCAAAATATAACGATTCATTCATCCTGATCATTTGAAATTTGATTTAACTTTTTTGAATTGGTTTTCAACTTGAATTGACCTGATTGTGAACAAATGATTCGTTTAAATTCAATTCGAACGTTCGCGACCGAATGAATCAATTGGAATTGATCGTGAAACAATAGTACGTGATATTTTTCTCTAATTTTGAAATACATTCCCGTGTAATTGACTCAGTCGTTCACGAATGATTCGTTGAAAATCGATTCATTCGGTCGCGACCGAATGCATCAGTTGAAATCAATGCTAAAGAAATAATACATGATATTAGTTTTTTAATTTGAGATTTACTCTTGTTTAAATTGCGCAGTCGTTAACGAATGATTCTTTGAAAATCAATTCACTCGATCATGACCGAATGAATTAATGGAAATTGGTAATACAAAAGTGGTACATGGTATTCTTTTTGAAATTTGGGTTATACTCTTGTTTATTTGGCTCAGTCGTTCACGAATGATTCGTTGAAAATCGATTCACTCGTTCGCGATCAAATGAATCAGTTGAAATCAATCACGAAACAATGATACGTGGTATTCTTTTTTGATATTGAGATTTATTCTTGTTTGATTGACTCAGTCGTTCACAAATGATTCGTTAAAAATCGATTCAATCTTTCGCGACCGTATGAATCAGTTTGAATGAATAATTAAAAAAAAGTAGTATATGATATTTTTTCCCTATTTTGAGATTTTTTTTACTTTATAAATCGTCCGATCGTTCGCGAACTATTCATTGAAAATCGTTTCAATCGTTCGCGATCGGTTGAGTCAGTTGAGATAAATCATGAGACAATAGTAAACCGTATTATTTTCTACTTTTGAGATTTTTATCTTCTTCAATCAGCACAGTCGTTCACAAATGATTCGTTAAATATCGATTCAATCGTTCACGACCTGATGTATCAATTTGAATGCATAATGAAGTAGTAGTGCATGATATTTCTTTTTACTTCTGCAATTTTTTCCTATTCAAATTGTCTAGTCACTTGCATGTGATTTGATCAATTTTTTATGAATGTTTCATTGAACGAACGTTTTTTATGAACTTAAATTTACTCAGTCATTTATAAATTATTGTATAAAAATTATTTTTATCGTTCACCATCGAATGGTTCATCCATCACCAATGTTTAGGGCTTTAGTGTTATTTTGAAATTGGTTTCAGTTTTGATTTTTTTCTCCATCCCCATTACCTCATCAGCTCTGCTTCCCCTAATATCGTTCATAAGTAATTCGTTCAGGCTGGCATCGACCATTCACAAATGAACGCTTTGATTGAGGTGAATCTTTATCTGATGGTATCACCAACTTTATTTCGGCCTAACTTTTTTCTCATTTCATCGCCTCACCCCTTCCACCTGTATCGTTCACAAATAATTCGTTCATATTTGTTTTAATCGGTCGCGAACGAATGATTCGATTATTGTGAATTTTTCTTTGATGCAATTTTCAACTTTTGTCGTCTTTTTATTTTATTTTCCTGTGCATTTGCTTCATTCAATCCTCTTCCTCACCAACTCTACATCGTTTACGAATGATTCATTTAAATTTGACTCAATCGTTCCCGAACGAATGACTCAAATGCGATGGATTTTTAGTTGATGACCTTTTTTAGTATTCTCGTTGTGCCGAATAGTCGTTCACGAATGATTCGTTCCATCTTTCTTTATTCTGTTGTTATGAGTGAATCAGTTGGAAAGAAGTGCTTGGATTTGATTGTTCGAGAACCAAAGAATCAGTTGCAGTCCATGTTTAGTCCCCGCTTTACTTTTATATTCTGTTAATTTTTTTCGTTTTCAATGAACATTTTCGTTCACAAGTGATTCAATTGAGATGAATTGACTGTTCAAATGAACGAACGAACGAATAGGTCCTTCCTTTGGCCAAACTTTCTCCGTTGTATGAGTTTAATTACGTTGTATGTCCTTCGGTCAAAAATCTAATCACACGTTCGTGAACGATTTGTTTTAATTTAATTGTCATATCAACCTTCATTACTTGCAGTAAATTTGTTTCGCGTTCCGATATTGGTATCTTGCATCAGACAGCTCTCTTTCTTTGAAACATTCTCGATTTAATTATAAACCGAGGCATGTAACAGATGTAAAATCTTCATTTAAAAATTTACGTATGAGCGATTCCAACGAAACATTTCAATTCGATAGTAGGCTCAAAAAAGGAGATAGGCGAAGATTTGATGTAAACATCGCCCTTCGACATCGTCGTCGTTATATTGGAAAATAACACCCCGACTCGTAGGAAAGGGAAAAACTAAATCGTACTTCGGATGCACGATGTACGACTTTGATTTTCCAAAGTTTTTAATTAAAATTTAACCGAATGAGGAAAACGATGCGAGTAGAGGACCGCTGCCTATGTAGGTTCTTATTAATTTATACGTATAATAACGACACAATATTCAGCATTTTGTAGAATTATCAATCCGAGTTATAACTTTTTAACCGTCTGTGCGGGTTTTTAAATTACATTAAACGTGGTCACGAGTGACAGAAAGATAACGAACATAGAGAAGAGGGGATAGACTGGGTAAGGGGACGATTTCGTAACCGGCATGGGCACGTTCTTACGACTCGTCGTCGGTTATTATAGTTTTTTCAAATGTAGGTATATGTATGAATAAGTACTACCTGCCGCCTATCATGGCCGTATCTGTCGTGCCTCGTCTTGCACCGCCTGCTTACATTGCGGGGGAGGGGGCGAGACTAACGTAAAGACGGGCAAAGTGAGTCGGAGAGAATAAGGCAAACAAACGCGGTACAACTTAGTTTCGATTTTTCGCCCATAAATAATTCCGAAGAATGAAGGTGCCGCTGGCTGGTGGAGGTGGTGACTACGACGACTCTGACTCGTGTTCGCTCGTACCTGAAACGACGCAAGAGTGGCGATGATGGCGCGCGGCGGGTCGAACGTGAAGAAGAAGTAGAAGAAAAAAAACGGTTAGCTGGGCTGGACAGCGCAACGTGTATTCACGATGGATGACGAACGATGACGACGATGACGACGACGATAACGACAACGAAGGCAGCAGCAGGAAATTGGAAAATCGACCAGAAGTTTTTAACGATGTGGAAAAACTTTTATCAACGGGTATGGTGATGGTGCAAGGTAACTTTGGCCGTCTATGAGAAGGTAGAAGGATATGGCCACATCAACGTGTCCGTAGTGAAGACCGAAGAGTAGAAGGGCGGACAGGGGAGATTTGTGTCGACGTCCGTGTGCGATGATGAAAAATGACCTCATTCCTCATCCGTAAATACAAATACTATATTTTCTACCCAGTATGAACCCGAAAAGTCATCTTTACTGTGGTCAAAACGAATGGTCAGACTTGGATCGAGGGGTAAACTCTCCCCATATGATCATTGTATGCATTCGGTTTTGTCGTATGATACATAAAATGAGAAAAATAATTCAAAGTTGGACAAAAATTCGTCGAAGAACTACTTTCAAGTTTACCAATTTGACACCATCGTTTGTGAACTGCTCGACGTATGTGGAGGTAAATTTATTCGGAGTATAGAGAACAGGCTGTGGGGACTTGTACGACGACTGAATTAAATCTAGAAAATGATTCACAGATGACCGAGTCGTTCGCGAACGATCAAATACTATTTGAAGAATCATTCCCAAACAACTGTTCGCGAACGACTTGAATCAATTCAGAAAATATTTTGCAAATAATTCAACTCAGTTCGGAGAATCGTTCACGAACGACTTGGTCCAATTTAATATATCGTTCGCGAATGACTTGAATCAATTTGGAAAACATTTTTCAAACGATTTAACTCATTTTGGAGAATCGTTCACGAACGACTTAATCTAGTTTGACGAATCGTTCGCAAACGACTAGGATCAATTCTGAAAATGTTTTGCAAACGATTCAACCAGATTTAGAGAATCGTTCGCGAACGACTTGAATCAATCCAGAAAATATTTTATAAACGACTCAATGCAATTTGGAGAATCGTTCACTCATGACCTTATCGTGATTGAAGAATCTTTGGCGAACGACTTAATTCAGATGATAAAGTCGTTCGCGAACGATCTATATCAATTTTTTAAAACTTTCGCGATCAACTTGTTTCAGTTTTTACGAAATCGTCCATGAATAATTCAATATAATTCGAGAATCGTTCGCGAATGACCCCGTTCAATTTGGAGAATGATTCACGAACGACTCGGACAAGTTTGAAGAATCTTTGACGAACGACTTAATTCAGACGATGATACGTATCATTTCATTTAGTAAATCGTTCGTGAATGATTCAATATAACTCGAAGAATCATTCGCGAATGACCCAACCCGAGTTGGAAAATCTTTCATGAACAACTCAATCCAGCTTGAAGAGTCTTTGGTCAACGGCTCAATTCAAATTATATTTTAATTTCAAAAGCGTTCGCGAATGACTCATTTCAATTCATGAAATCGTTCATGAACGACTCAATCTAGTTTGAAGAACCTTCCTCGAACGTCTCAATTTAATGTTTAAAATCGTTCACGAACGATTCATTTTGATTTTTGAAACCGTTCCTGAACGACTTATATTGAAAATTCGTTCGCCAACGATTCTATCTTCTAGAATAAGTATAATCGCGAGAAAATAATTTGTAAGTCAATTATGATTTTTTAAAAGCTGCTCATCTTGTTTTCCCCCTTCTTCTTTCCCCTTTTTCACAATGATGAATATATTTTAAACTCTCCGTAAATTTTGAATATTTTTTCGAAAAAAAATACACTTTTAGCGTGAAAATGAGGCACAGAATATCGATTTCTAGAAAGCACGGTACATATTTTGTACTACAATGAATTTTTACCATATCTCATTCCCCTTTTGCACATTTTTTTTTCGATAACTACCAAAAAAAAAAAAAAAAAACATACCAAACGATTTACTGCGGAGAAAATTTTAATATCGAGAGTATGGTAAACAGGGGTCAGGGATAGGAGGCGCCCTACTTCGGTATCATTTGCAGCCGGTACAGGTACGTCTGCGTCTCGTATAACTAATTATACCAAAATCGTCTCATTAAACATTTCGAATTTATTTTCATAAAAAAAAATTCACCTTGCCAATGACAATGCAAAATGCGATAGGTGGATGCTTCAAAAAAAGGAAAAAAACAACCTCTGCGAACGAACCCGTACATAGCTTCGGGGCAATATTTCGGCGCTCGCGAAGGCGAGAATCCAACGATGAAAATAGCTCCGGAGTAACGAGCTAACCGTTCTAGAGCATCCTCCGCAAATTTTTTTTTTTCCTTCGCCATTTATTTCAAAAATAAGTATATAATGTACTTACAAAACGATAAAATAAGACACGAGAAAGAAAAAAAAATGGGTATTGAAGAAAAACAAGAAAAAGAAAAAAGGAAGGAAAAAGTCGACTGCTAAAAGAATAAAAAAAAAAAAAAACTTACAAAAAATTGAGATAGAAAAAAAACCTAAGACTTACCTATTTGTACGAACGAGTAGGTAACGAACCCCTACGTTAAAAAGATAAACCGAATAAAATATTTGACGACGAAAAAAAAAAAAATGAAATGAAGAGAAAAAGCACAGAAAGGTACCCGAAGATGATAAAATATGGGAATGAAAGTAATGAGAGAGGAAAGGGGAGGAAGTATTGAATGTGCGAATTGGCGTCATCGTCGTCGTCAACGGCAGCATCAGCAATGCTACAATTTGTAGAAAAAAATTTTTTTAATAACAAATAATGCATATTCGTTGTTTGGCTCGTTCCCATCTTGATCTTATTTCTAATTTCATTTGTTTTGTATCCTGCTTCGAGATCGATCTCGTCGTGATGTTTTTCCCTTCGTATTTTTTGCTTGTTTCGTTAACATTCTCACGTAATATTTTATTTACGTTGATGAAACTTCGAAAAGGAATATTTTTCATGCTCGTTCGGGTTTCATCGTCTCCTCTTCTAGTCTTCTCATCTGCTCTGTTCGGAATTCGTTATCGGAAATTTTTCGTTTAAAATATAGTAGCAGGATGTTCGAAGAGACCAATGGACCAGAAATAGAAAGCAAAGAAGGTAGAAATTTTTTATAAATCAAAATTTTTTATGTTCTCTTTTCTTCGATTTCGTCTAGGTATCCCCAAGCATCTCGTGTTTCTAGCTAAATTTTCTATGATGTATTGTCCATTAAAATTAGACTGTTGTCGAGCATCTATTTATGGCAGATCGAGAAAGGGGGTATCAACAGAATCTATGTTGGGGGCGTGGAAAAGAATTACGACTATTTTTAGCCGTGTCAGATGTTTCTTTTTATTTTTTTCATTTTTTTTCCAAAATTAAAATCATTTGTTCAGCTTGATACGGACGAAAATCAATTAAATTTGGGACTTACGCTTCGATTGGCAGTGCACTTGTTATTTTGGAGTGGGGATGACCTCGAGAGTAAATTCAGTTGTGCCCAAATTTTGGTAAGGAGGTGCTGAAAGGCTTTAAATGTAAAAATTGTGATAGGTGCTATAATATATCCAAAAATCAGCCTACCAGGCTAATTAGGAGGGGTGGGAAGATAGGCGAAGAAACAGCTCTTTTTTAAGGTCAAAAAGGAGAAAAACCTTCCCTCCTACTTGACCTACGAGGCTTATTTTTGGATATGTTATGCAATTTTGAATTTTCTATCAGTTGATTTAAAAAAGGACAATTTTTGCGTTTTTGACCTCTCAGTACCCCCTCTCCAACATATGGGGGAAAACTGAATTTTGACCCAAGGTCATCCTTATTTATATATATCTAATCCGCCGTCAAACTGAGCCGGTTGACCGAATTGGAGCGATTTTTGTCAGTATCAAGCGGAGTACATAATTTTTTATGTTCTGGAAAAAAATAAATGAATAAAAAACCCTTAGAAGTCTTTGCACGCAAAGACTAAACATCGAAAGAACGTAAGTTTTGATATTTTAAATGTAATTGGTATAATTTTTTTCTTCTTTTTTTCATTTAATACCTGTCGTTTGGTAATTTTTCCCAACATTTCAACATGAAATCATAAAATCAATCAGAGTAAAGGTTAACTGATTCTTCTCGACATTTCGATTTGAAATCTTAAAATCAGTTCAGGGTCTAGGTCAACTGTTGACGACATTTCTACTTAAAATCATAAAATCAATCCGAGGTCAAGGTCAACTGTTGACAGCTCAACTTTCTTTAATTTTCCTCAACTCTTCAAGGGTTAACTTTAAACATCTTTAATTTTCCTAAATATTTCAACTTAAAATCATAAAATCAATCCTTCATGAAATAAATCCACTGATGTCGTTCAAGACCATAAAAATTTGTCCACTGATGACATTGCACTGTTTACAGTCCACTAATAACACCTCTAATTTTCCAAAACATTTCAACTTAAAATCATAAAATCAATCGGGGTCAAGGTCAACTTTTGGCGGGTCAACAGATGGGCAACATTTAGAGTCAAAATCATAAATCGATTCAAGGGCAAGGTCCACAGTTTTGACAAGCCAACTTCAAACTTCTCTGATTTTCCTCAGCATTTAACTTGAAATCATGAAATCAATCCTGCATAAAATAAGTCCACTGATGTCGCACCTCTTAACTTTTTTCAACATTTCAACTTAAAATCATAAAATCAATCCTTCATGAAATATGTCCACTGATGTCATTCCAGGTCATAAAAATATGTCCACTGATGACATCATACTGCTCACAGTCCACTAATAATATCTCTGATTTTCCTTGACATTTCAACTTGAAATCATAAAAGTCGGCCGGAGTCAAGGTCAACTTTTGATGGGTCAACGGTTGACGACACATTTAAACTCAAAGTCATAAAATCAATTTAAGGTCAAGGCCCATTGTTTCGACTAGTCAACTTTGAACATTTCTAATTTTCCTCAATATTTAACTTAAAATCATAAAATTGATCCTTCATAAAATAAGTCCACTGATGTCACACCTCTTTATTTTTTCAACAATTCAACTTGAAATCATAAAATCAATCCTTCATAAAATAAGTCCACTGATGCCTTTCCAGGTCATAAAAATATGTCCACTGATGACATCACACTGTTCGCAGTCCTCTAATAACATCTCTACTTTCCTCAGCATTTCAACTTAAAATCATAAAATAAGTCCACTGATGTCATTCCAAACCATAAAAATCTGTCCACTAATGTCAGTCCAATGATGACGTCAGACTGTTGATGGTCCACTAATGTCATCTTATGATGACGGTCAACTGTTGACAGTTAATTGTTGGCGATTTTTCCAGAATACGCTATCAAACGTCTTTGAATGTTAAAATAAATATCTGACGTGCTCAAAAACTGTCTTAATAGTCTTCTAAGACCCTAAAACGGATTGTATTAGTATCCGCCCAACCGCCGTTGGTCGAGAAACTATCACAGCTTGGTTTTCATTGACAATATGACGTAGAAAATCAGGCTAAAAAACAATCTTCAGCACCAATCCAAGACCATCGCCTCTTCTCGTTTACTTTAAAATGAAATAAAATGAAATGAAACCTCAGCACCAATTTCACAACAGAACATTTTCAGATAACTAGACTAACATTGTTAGCTTCGATACATTTGGAAGGCTAAATTTGACCGGTCTAGGCCCTTTTGAAATTCCACAAAACAAATCAAATACTACGCGTAACCACACACGATATAGGAACTCGTGTGAAAAATCAAAGTAGCCATTATACCTCGTACGAGCTGACATCAAAAGTAGACACAAAATACGCCAAAGTTACATCAAGTTGGCATTTACCCTAAGAAACGCCTTCAAATTGTAAGATCCTCAACCGCATCGACACGCGTGTAATTTAAACTGCCCGAAAATCATATCGAAGGATACAAATTCCAATTCGAATACCCTGTACTTAGGCTGACGTATGCATCCTACGCAAATTACATAAAATAGTAGGTATCTGTGCATTTAGCAAACTTCTACGATATTCTCACATCTTTTAACTTTCTGCTTCATCATGCTAACTTCATTTCGCCAGCATCCACCAGCGCGTACTAAGCTGGCTGCGCCTTCATTCTCATCGTCATCTTTCATTTGGCAAAATAATACAGTATAAATAAGTAATAAAATTAGCTTTTCGAAAAACACGCGCTATAAAACAGTTTTGCGAAACGAATTCCATCCCGAATCTCGAATCGTGGACGCAATGAGAAGGAAAAACTTTGTCGTAGTAGAAAGCTCGCAGTTGGCAAAAACAAAAATGGAAAAAGTTTTAATGATTTTTAACCTGCCCTTGCCAGGTACCTAACTACCTACCTACCTACCTACCTACCTATCTATGTGAAATATTTCCGTCCACGTCTCCGGTATACCTATCGTTACATTCTCGGGCCAAGTCCAACAAACTCGTCGGACCTTTCTTTCTAGAAAGAAGGCCAAAAAGTGAACGCTGGCAGGAAGGGGGGGGGGGACGGTGATAGAAATCTTTTGGGTATACTTTCGTCGTCTGTTCCATTCGTCTTTGTGAAAATATTTTCTCAGTTTATATTTCAATAATCGTTTCGCTTTGATCGCCGTTAAAATCTTACTCGACAAGCGCGGTATGGGTGGAATTTAGTCTTTATCGTCGTATGTTGATCTAACATCATCGAAAACAACCCCGAACAGATTTCCAATTAATAAACTTCGTACGTAGCTACTTTGTTTTTAACATCGTCTTCGCGTCGGCGTCGGCGTCGCCTTCTTTGAGTATTTTCCACTAAGTCGTCTGCTATACTCGAAGCTATGTACCTTAAATAGGTAAATAGATAGGTAGGTAGGTATAGGCAGGTAGCTAGCTAGATAGGTAGGTACACATACCTACGTCTAAGTCGCGCTCTTCGCCTCGTATTTCCCATTCTAAAGTAATTATTTTGCAAATTAATCAAGAAAATTTTCAAATTACAAGAGTCGTTTTTCTCCAACTTCTCGTTCCATCGTCTTCTTCGTCTCTCTACTCCTTATTACTCTGTGTCTAAGCATCCGAACGAAATAAGGCCACGTTCCCTGTTCAGCTCCCGACAAATATTATTACCTTTGCTCCTCTATCTGTGCGGAGTATTTTTCTTACCCTGGTACCCTTCGACTGCGCTTTCCATAGACTCGAACGCAATTAACCGGTAAATTTATCCAGCTACCATGTTTTCGTACAGCTACCTACCTTACCTATATTATATTATTTCTATTGCAGTGTGAAAAAAAAAAAAAGAAAATCGTACCAGGGAGAAATTTCCTCTTTGCCTGTGCCCTTGTTATTGTCCTTTTTCCCACTTGAGCGGTTCTTCTCGGTGGTACATACCTGCTTAAAGTGCAACACTCCCTTGGTCCCTTTCAGTCGCTCTCCTTTTTCTCTACACAGCTTCGTAATTAATTCGCTTCGTTATTAATACCCCCTCCCATAGGAGTTTGTTTCGCTTGTGCAAGTATTTTCGTGCAACGACTCGGTGAAGCAGGAGAGGGGGGAATACCTGGTAACTTGGATGACGATGCTCGACCCGATTCTTAGCTTCTCTTGGATACGAAAAATCGATTAATTATTGGCTAAGATTGTAAAAAAAAAGAAAAAAGGTTTACAGTGTGATCTTTTTTGAGCCTGATTTTCATGAAATAAAAATCCTCCCTTCGTGAAATACGAAAAGGAGTGGTCGGTCTGTGGTGTTTTTTTTCTCTCTCGAATAGTGGTAGGGGTATAGATAATCACATATCGGAGTGAATTGCTGGAACCATCAAAAAGTGTATCCTGGGGCCCGTACTAAATCTTCATGCCAAATTTCAACCATCCAGCTCAATTGGGAGGGCAGATAACAATAAAGCAGAAACCCCCCCCCCCCCAAAAAAAAAAAAATTTTTTTCGAC